>JAOEHY010005084.1:0-31678 GCA_025447955.1 Psilopsiagon aurifrons
AGTGCTCAAATCCTCTGCTTCCTTTAATGCTACTTTCAGGTCAGTGTTTTTCAATTTAAACATTAGGCTTAGCAACTTGCATGCGATGTCAGCTTAAAGGGACAAAGCTTGGGTTTTCTGTGCCCCTCCAGAAATAGCTCTTCACTGGGTGGGCCAAGTGAAGTAGAGCAAGGTTCTTGCTGCACGACTTCCCCCAGCTTTCTAGGTGGAGGAGAGAGAAATATGACTGTCTGCTTGCAGAAAAATCTGTCCGAAAGCATTGGGCCCACATCCTCTGTGGAGGTAAATCAACATCGTCTGAGTGGCACTTCTGGAACCATGAATATTTTCATCAGGATCAGGCCTTTTACATATGGTGAGGAAGTGGTAAAGATCACAAAGGGAGGGAAAGATATACATGCATGGCAATAATTGCGAAAAGCTACAGGGTTTTCCTCTGTAGGTGGTGTCATTTTCTCTGCTGGATTAAAGCGTGGCTTTCCCAGCGCTCTTTCCCTTTAAGGAGACATGCTGAGCAGTGCATCCGATAAGACAACAAGCCCAGATGCCCAGGGAAGAACAGTGTTGTTGTGAAGACACAGGCCCAAAAGGCAAAATGTCTGGATTTTATTTACAGCTCTGCCACAAACTTCCTGGATGATCGTAGCCAAGTTAACCAAGTCCATTCTTTTTCAAGCAGCATCTGTGCCCTTTCTGCATATGCATGAAGCACACGTTCACCCGTTAGGGCTTTGCACAGAAGTCCAAGAAGTGCAAAGCTGCAAAGAAATGCTGCTGCCTACATGCTGCCCTGTTTTCCCCAGGTGAAGGGTGATGATCTGGTGAAGCCAGATCCTTGCCAGCAGGGGTTTGGATCCAGAAACGCAAGATCCAGGCGAGAGCATGAGAGCAGCTCTAGATCAAAACCCACCTTGCCCCATGGCCAGAAGACAGTGGAAGTAGATGCTGGTGGGAGGAAAGTGAAATCAAGGTGAGCAGAGGTGGACTTCCAGAGCTAGGAGTGGTTTGCGTGAACATAGCAACCCTCAAAGGATTTCTAAACCTTGGGAGCACAAGTAGTCCATGCCCAAGCTTTTAAAGCACCTTGGGATCTTTAGCTTCCTTGGAAAAGGACTCATTGCTTTAGCTCTACATCAGACTTACTGGATCACACGGGGCTTTTGTAGCTCTCACAAAGCACAGCCTTCCCCTCGCTGTGTCAGCTCCCTGCCTCTCACGAGGAAGTGATGCTGCCTGCCAGGGGGTTGAGTCTAAATGCACTGGTGTTTCCTCATGTCTTGGGAGGGAAGAGGAGTCTGGAGAGAATTACTGTTGTGATGTATAGGAGCTTTGCCACTATAAATGCCCTATAATAACAGCTACTCTTCCTTCAGGTTAGTAAGTCACCAATTTTTTAGTACTCTTGCTCATGACAAGTAGATCTTGAGCTTAAAGAGATGCTTTCCTTCTGTTTCCTTTTTTCCTGACTTCATAAGTATGTTTTATAGATTTTCCTTCTTTATGGCAGTGTATCCAAATATCCCTGTTCAAATTGTCACCATCCAGATCTTCCTTCAAAGCTGCCATGAGGCTGTAACCAGATAACCAGCATGTTTGTGCCCTGTCTCCATGGCTTAGCAAGAAGTGAAGCACGAGGAAATACTCTGAGAGGAACTATAGATGATGAAATGGGGTTTAAAATACAGAAAGGTCTATCTACTCTCAAAGACAGTCTAACAGCTGAATTAGGGTGGTGGTGCTGGGTTGAGCTTTCACCCCGACTGGCTCAGAATGGGCTCAGAATGGTGTTAATGTGGCTACACAGCTTCAGTCTGGAGATGGCTTTTGTCCAGTTGGCTGAGAGGGGGGCTGGATTGGCAGGCAGCTCTTTGCATCGGCCAGTGTAGACATGCCCAAATTCTCTTAATATACTACTGGAGGGTACTCAGATATTGCAGTGATGAGGGCAGTCTGGGAACCTGTTTAGACCAGAACATGGGTTTCAGTGGCAGTTTTCTGGCTGATTAGTTGGGTGACTTTGTGCAAGTCTCTACTTGCTGTTGCTCTATCCAATAAATGGGAATAGCAGCATTTGTCTCCCTTTGTAAAACACTTTGAGGTCTATGGATAATCCTTCTCTTTTTTCCCACCCATGATTATGGGACCAAGTGGAATCTTACGACACATTGAGTTTCTGTGGTCTGGCGTTTGCCAAGCATTTAAAAATGACTCTTTGGCTTGAGTTTACAATGCCTGTGATTGCCACGTGATTGTTCATGGAAGCTCCTAGTTGAAATCAGGTCACTATACAGCTGAAAACACATGAGATTAGGAGAGAAACTGGAGTAGTCATCAGGAGTATACAGACCCATGGTGATGTGCCCTGCCTGGGGCACCCTGCAAGCATTAACCACACACATCAATAATCTCATCAATAACTGACAGCATTTTGTGGTTCAAAGGTCTGCAAACATTTAAGAGTGGAAAGCTCTAAACAAAGAAGATTCGTCTTGATCACCAGGCTGCTCTCTGAATTACCTAATACGCTGTGCACGCAGTAGAGAGAGCTAGAGAAATACATCTCCATGGGGCATTCGGAGACATTCTGTTGACATAACATCCAGCATTTTGAACCTTGTGCTGCTATGGACAACAGATATTTTAGGACACAATTTCTTCTTTCTCTGTTTTTTTCCTTGGACATAGATGTTTTCTTCTTCACTGGATATAAGTCCGTTCTTGGTTCTCATCCCTAGCAGGTTCCAAAGGAATGTGTTACAAAGGGTATGCTGGTTTTCACAATGACCTGAAAGACAGCCTAAATCATTACAAGTAAACTTTAAAAGTGACTTGGGAAATGAAGAAGAGAGTAAGTAATTAAGAAAACAGATCACTGATACACGGGGATCTTCCCAAAGAACATTGCAAGGCTGTAGGAGCCTTCAAGAGCCGGGAAACCAGCAGAGATTTGTATCGGGCAGCATGATCTAATGAGCTTACAGAAGAGAGGCTACCGGATGGCTTGATCACAATCTCTAAGTACTCACAAGCAAGAGGAAGAGAAATGTGGAAATGAGGCAGACGTCTACGTAAATCTTATGGCTATAACTTAAAGCTGGGATTTTGTGGGGAGGGGGAACATGATGAGCAGTAGGCTCCTTCAGAATAATGCTCCAAGGCTTCTATAATAGCTCCTGTGGTCCCTGAGTGGATGGGGTAGCTGTAGATCTAAGAGGAAGGAACTGGAGGGTGTCCAATGGCCTTTGCCACGTGAGGTAGCAGATTATGTGGTCTTCCTGAGTCTGTAAAACTAGTGTTTTGGGTTTCTTCAGTGACAGTAACATGAAAGTCAACTCCACCTGCACATCTTGCCGAGCACTGAGCAGAATTAGTGAGGGTAAAAGCATTTGAAAGGGAATAGTGTTTTAAGACTCAACTCCAACTAGAATGAGATATTTGGGCTAGCTTGAGCTACCTCTTTTCTTGGCCTTTGCCTCTAGTGTACCATTACAGGATAACAATAGCAGAATTACCTGCTTACATTTCTCCTTTTAAATCAGAAAAAAAACCACAAGCAACACAAAAAAGAGCCCATCAGTGAGCACAAAGAAAAGGCTGCTCTATGTGCTGCTGCAGTGTCTGCTCCTTGGACCAGGGGTGTAAGGGACTCAGCACCTGGCTGGACGAGACCCAGTGGCTGCGTATTTCATGAGTCCTGTCAGATATGATCTGTCCATACACAAGCCATGTTTTACTTATAAAGTAAATTGCATTACATGGGCTATAATGTACATTTTCAAAGGAGACCCACCTTAAAAACATTTTGTTTAATAATATAACTTAATTAGAAGAGAGCTTCTGGCTGATGTGGTTGAGGCTGTGATAATTTTTCCTTCTCAAATCATTTTCTCTGTTTATTATACTTAATTATAGTGTAATTATGTATTCATCCTCTAGGCAAATTATGCAATCAGAAAATGTGAGTGGTTCATTTGCCACTGCTGTTGGGACCAGTGTTTACATCCCTGCTATAAAATATGAGCATCATTTCTATTATTTATGGTATATATGTCTATGCATAGATATAAAAGATGTTTCACACAGAAGGAAGAAACAGTGTAAATACTTTATTGGCAGTCGCTTTTGCATCATCCACCTAATTCATTTGTGGCCTGCTAATAATGAAACCATCCAAAGCTAGACAGGTGAAATCTTTACATGAATTTTCTCAAACATAAAACACACACAGCTGAGGAATGTGGAAGTTTCATAATTTAGCTTTAATTTTGGAAGATTATTTTTACTTTTAAGAGCTGTATTTTGCATTTCACTTTCTTGTATTCTGACCAGAATTTCTTAGCACAATAAGCAAGAAAGGAACCCCACAATATTTGGTTATGGGGTGTAGGTTTGTGTTCAAGTCATGGATTCAGACTAAGCTTTTTTCTCCCATGCGTTTCGTGAACTTCTAGCCATGAGATCTTTTCCAACCTAGTTGATGGTATGATTCTATAGCAGCACTGACTTTTAAAGGCTAGGCTCTTCTTCCTCTTGATTTTCTTGATGGAAGTTGACAGAACGTGTTTGAACATAGTCAAAGATGAAGCCAGATGACCAAATCTTGAAAACCCTTTTGAGGTCGATGTTTTCTCCTTCATTGGCCATCTGTCAGCATGAGTACAATCCAGATTCCCACTTAGCTTCTCTTCACGTACTTACTTTGCAGAGGTGAGGCCACTCGCACCAATGGAGCAGGCAGGGAGGAAGATGCATCTGTTGGTGAAGCTCAGCCCAGCTCTGTTGGCATCAAGCACCCGTGTTTATTACAGCTGGCAAAGAGGTGAGCCATCCATGCAAAATGGCCAGCCTACCTAACTGTCACCACAGCTGATGGAAATCTAGACAACTGTTTGATCTAACCCGTTTTCTCCCAGCTGGAGAGCTGGCCCTGCCTTTCACAGTGTCACCCATACGCATAATGTCTCTGTGCGTCTGCATAGTGCTCTTCACCAGTGCCTTGCAAACACACCTTTGCAGGAAATAAAAGGCCTCAGCATGGTCTACCTTCCACCTCATTCCCTGCAGCCGGGCTGGTATTTTTATGAAGAGCTAACATTTATAAGCCACATAGACAAATGTCATGCTGCAGCAGAAGGGCCAGGACTTGCCTGGGGAGCAGTGGGGAGGTTGGAATAGAGTTGGCATGGCATAGCTGGGTGGGAAAAGCCAGGAATTTGGGATCTACAGAGAGTGCAATGGGAGAGCCAGGATTGATGGTCCCCCAGATGGAGTTAGCAACCCAGGGAAGGAGAAATAAGATGCTTGTTGATCATCCTCACCAGCCCTGCAGCTCCCCCATGAAGACAGTGCCCTCAGACAGCCTTTCCCTCTCCCCACCCTCACAACGCAACCACTGCCCCATTCCTCCCTCTCCCTGAGAGCTGTCAGTTGTGGTCTCTGAGGGAAAGGCACTACCCTTGCCAGCCAGGGATAAAGCTATAGAGTGGAGAATCAAAGCCCAGATCCAGGCAGATAACCTAAGATCCAATAAAAATCCGGGGAGATTTTTCAAAGGAGCCAGCAAATCTTCCCAAGTAGGTGCTGTTGCTCCATCCTGACCTGCTGACCCGCTGAGGAGGCTGCATGATTTTTCACATAGGCATGCCAAAACAGCCAAAACAAGGTGGAAATAGCCAAGCCACTGATTCTCAGTGTTGGCTGTAAAGTCCTTGCACACAGCAGAGAGGACAGGATGTGCCAACAGCCCCAAGTCTGCAAGCGTGCAGTAGCTCCACAGGGTGCTGAAGGACCTCAAGACCAGGCACTGATTCAGTCCACAGCAACCAGGCATCTCCCCAGAGTGGGATGAGATGAGAGTAGTAGGTATGTAAGATGTTTTTGTTTTTTCCTGATGTTATCCCCATTTTCCCAGGTCCCAGCTTCAGACAGCCGTCTGCCATCCACTTTGGCCAGACACCGAGACGCTAGCAATTGGCTGGTGTTACTGTCATGAGTAAAGGTACAGTGCCATGAATTGTCTGTTCCCACAGGGATTTTGCCTGGTGTGAAATAGGTTGGGACTGGGTAAATGATGCTCTGGCTGATCGGCCCCCTGCCAGCGGAGGATTTGTCCATTAGAGTCTCACTTGGGTTTTGGGTGCGGCCTGAAAGGGAGGGTTGAGCTAATAGTTGTTAGGGTTTTCCATGCTTTGTTATGAAACTCTTGGTTTTCCTATGCCATGGATTTGAGATTATATGCCTTAAAAAGCAATATTTCAAGTGCCTAGCTCCAAGGTACCACTTTTGACCCTTTGGTTTGTAAATGCTATAGAATTAATGCTGTGTTTAACTATATTTGAGTGATGGGGAAGTGATGCAAATTACCCGAGGTCAGGCAGTAGTCTGAAGGAAGGACTTGGAGAAGGAGTCGGAGTGTCAGTCATTGTACCAGGCACAAGCAGGGCACCTCCGTCCCTTCTGTCCTTTCCCGGGTTGGTTTCCCCTTGTGTTCCTAGGGAGAAATGAAAGAGGAGGAATTAGATGTGGATTACAAACTCCATTATCTGTGCTAGGGGAATCTGCAGCCAAGTGAAGGGTGGCTGAATTTAGTCCAGTATTGGCCACTGATTCTTAAAGAACTTCTTATCACAGTAAACTACTTCATAAATCAGCCCAAGAGCTGATAGCCCACAGTGCTGAGTGAGAACAAACGCCACCACTGCTATTCTGAGATTTAATCAGTTGAATTTCAGTTACAGGAAAGCTATAAGGGAAGGCTGACATAAATCATATCTTGCACTACTCCAATGAAAGCTGAATCTGAGAGAAGATAGAAATTATAGGTGAGTACAAGATCTATGTGATACCCTTTTTAAAGCCTTTAGATGCCCACATAATGCACGAACCAAAGCCATGAGTGGCTTGATTATTTTATGTATGGATCAGTGCCATTATCAGTGAGATTAAGCCCATGCATCCCACCTCTCAGTGGGTTTGTACAATGGGCATGATGGGGGCCAACCTAGCAATGCTTATAAGAGACATTTTCATTCCTATACATACTCTCTATAGGGGCTCATGCTGTGCTGAGGAGCTCTGTTCATGGACCGGGACTATTGTGAAAAATAACTGGATAATCCTGGAGTGGAGAAAACACTCTCATCCCCACCCTCCTGATGGGTATGCCTGTGCTGTAGAGAAGCTCGAGATTGAAGAGATGCCAATGGAGGCCCCCTGGAATCCTGAGCCTCAGAAATGTGGTCCAGCACTGCCTCAGCACACATTGAGCTTCACACTCCCAGGGAAGCATTGTGCCCATATCTGAACTGTCGTAAGTTAAAGCCAGCAGAAGTAGCTTTCCATTCACACCTTCAGTTTTCATGTCGACATGCCATAATGACATGAAGCAGCAGATGGATGAAGACCAGGAAGAATATTTGGACATATTAGGCAATGGGGATCATTTAACTCGAACACCCCCGCTATTACTCCAGCTGAGAGATCACAAGGCAGTGCTACAAGGGACCAAACTGAAAGCTTCTCCTAAGTGAGAAGCAAAATGGGCTTTGCCCAGGATTATTGAATGCTTTATTTAAACCACCACCTCCTGTCTGGAAAACCTAAACCCTGCCATTATAAATCACTGCTCCAATTCTGGTTGGGTTCACAGTCTTTGTGCTCACTCTGAGGCAGAGCTGACACCTTTCACCTCCAGGGAAAGGTTGAACCACAGGCATCCAGCTAAACTCCCATGTTACCAGCCTGAAGTAAAACACACTTTTCAGTCAGCTATGGGACATGTTTCCCAAATGCTCTGGCATCTCTGGTCCCCTCTACTTTGTCTGTGAAACTATTACTTTGCATAATAGAAGGGAGAGACGCTCCGACCATCTGGTGGTAGGCAATGCTATGTATAATTTAGGTTGCTTCACTCGCTGTCCCATCAACAACAGGAACACAGCTTCCTCCTTGTTTCCCTTGATCTCTTAGCCTTTGCTGGAAAGGCAAGCCCAGAAGCAGCTGCTGGGGAGTAAACTGTGTCCTGAACTGGGTTGTGGAGTTTTGAGGGATACCTCTGCCTGTGGGTGAGATTCCTTCATAACCAGGTCATTTCCCGGTTCTGTGTGAGCAAAGGGATAAGGAACTCATTAAATCCCAGTCAGGAGAGGACAGTTGGTATCATCATATATGCAAATGCCCCTTTCCCCTCCAGCAAAGCCTGAGGACTTGGGATCATATCATCTGGCCATTGTGCCCTGCGGAATCACCATTAAGGTCAATGTCACTGCAGTCAGTGCAGTGCCTCCAGTGCGTCCAACAGGCTAATTGTGAAGGAGATGGACAAGTCCACTCCTGTCCAGTGTGGAAAGAGCTTCTGGGGCTGGCAAAGGAGCTGCATCACACCTAAGGGATCCCTCATCAAGGGGACCAAGCTACCTTTGCATCCCCACTGGTGGTTCTCTTAGAAACCTGCACCAGGTTTGCTGCTGTTCCTCTATTTCAAGAGGATTATCCTGGGCCTATCCAGAGCTGCTCTCCTGTTTATCCGCTCTTGGTGAGCAGAGTCACGTGGTTAAGGACCTGATGCTAATGTTTATGGCCTAAATCAACGGGATTATTCATGAGTTCAGAGATAACCATGTGCTTTTATACTTAGCTGGAATGGCGTCTGAAGCTGACAGCTGGGAATCAAAACCTCTGAGTCACCAGGTCCCTCCTCTCCTTCCTGTGTGACCAGTCTACCTGTGTCTGCTTCCTTGCCTGCCGCATAAGGAGGATGACAATTGCTTTATCTGATGGTTACTTTCAAATGGCCCTAAAGGCCTCTTTTGGTCTGATGAAAATTCAGTAGAAGCTGGACTAGCATGGAAAAGACAGGAGGACATTTAACTAATGAAGGTGCTGGAGCTCAGAAAGGCAATTACATCCTTTCTTCCTCCCAGTGTTCCCACACAGGTTACTTGGCAGTTGCTGCAGACTTTTCTATGGGCAGAGAGGAGTGGGAGGCCATGAAAAGGCTGAGACAAGGTTCTCTGAGTTAGACTCAAGTGGTGGTTCAGGTGCCCAGCACAGCAGGCTCCCAGCAGTAGTTACACATTAAAAGAAGCTCCGTTCAGTTAAACACAGTGACCTTGATCCTTCAACCCTCTTCTTCACATATCTACTTTGTAAAACAAAACGTGCACAAAAACTAGAGAGAAAGAGACAAAATACAGGCCAATTGCACATGCTTGATGCCCCAATATACAGTAAGTCCCCAGGGAAGTGGCAGAGGGTTTTCCACATTTGGCATGTACACTTGTGAATAAAAGATGATTTTAAATACAGACTCCATCCATTCTCCTACTGTTCCTTCCCAGTGTCAGTCAGGGATTTCTCTCCCCACAGACCTCGGCAGAGCATTGGCTCATAGCACACACTCAGTGCGGAGCTTTAGGAGGGACAAGCAGCACAAGCTGCCCAGGATGCAAAAGGCTGAATGGATAAATGGCAGACAACCAGCACCTTTGCTCAGTTGAATTGGCACCATTCCTGGGAGGAGAAGTTGCTCCTGCAGTCCTACTTTGTGCACCCATGCTTTGGTGCAGTGGGAAGCTGGCTTTGACGTGCCTCTAAGATGAAGTCCACACTTCCCTATTGGTTAACAAGTCAAATAAGATCATCTGCTTGGATGGTGTAAGAAACCCTGTGCAGCACAGTGTACAGCTGCTGTATCCATGTGAATATGCAGGCTGAAACCCTGCTGAGGAGCTGTGGGTGTCCTCCCAGCTGCCCTGTGCTTTTGCAGGCATTTGTAAATACAATTGCTCTCACTTTTCATTGATAGAAATCAAAAAGCAATTAAGAATCAAGCTCTTGAAATTGATAGGTCTCCTGAATCTGAAACATTTTTCATTCTTTGGCTGGTATCACTGCCTAGATGAGATTATTTTCTTAAAGGGAAGATTAAAATAAACAGTATTTATGGTTTCATTATTTGAATGACTAAGAAGCTCCAGCTTTATTTTAACTTCACAGAGGACCAGGAGATGTTTTTAATGATACGTTTTACTCAGCATCTTTCATCCAAGGATCTCAAACTGCTTTTCAAATAATTAATTAACCCTTGTACCTCTCCATGAGACAGTTATTATCTCTGATATTACTGGTGGGTAAACAAAGGCACAAAGACGTCAAGGCACAAGCTGTTTTCCAAATATTAATTAACTAATTCTCACACCACTCTGTGAGACTGTAACTATCTCTGCTATTACCAGTGGGTAAACTAAGGCACAAATATGCAAGCCACTTGCCCAAAGCCATGCAGGTGAGTCAGTAGCAGAGCTGAGAATAGCATATGGACCAGTCTAAGACTTAGCTGATTGTTTCTAGCAAGTACAATGCCATATTCCTGAAAACAGGCAATGCAAGCCTCTGTGTAAAGCACAGCTGAAACCAGCTGGGTTTATGAAACTGTTTCCTCCAGTCTCTATTCATCCATTGGAGATTATACTTGCCCAAACTAAATGTTTGCATCTTCTTTTGAACTTGCCATAACTGGTAGAATTCAAAGTAACTATGATGAGAAATGGTTGGTTTAAAGTATCTAGGGAGTTTTGTGATACTCAGTGATGGTGGCTGTCCAGCAACACGCATTATCCCTGTACCCATCCTGTGTGGCATTCTCAGGCCAGGAGAGCCCCAGATTTAGCCAGGTTTAGGATGTCATACACAGAGTGATGCTGTCAATTCTTTCTCCTCCATCCAAGCCTGCAGCCTTAGAGCAAGCATGTGCCCTGGGGCAGGAGTGAGAGCGGGGCTGGCCTCAAGCACATTAATAGGAGCTGCTGTAAGTATCTGTGTACCCCCCTCATTCATCCACTTTCCTCCTTTGCAATGTGATGGGGTCTGTGCAAGAGATCTCTGGAGGAACATGGAGACCCCCTCACCAGCTAAAGCCACCTTATCTCCTTGCACAGTCCATCAGCTCAGACTTCAGCACACCTTTATGTCACAGAGCAAGGACTTTCTGTCTTCCCTAGGAAGACAAAAAGCAAGGAAGCCGAAGCACCCTCTGCCCTCAGGAAAGGTCTCGCCTTTTCCATCCATCTCTAGCAATTCTCTGTGCAGCACCTGAACCCTCACCACGCGCACATCCCAGCCGAGCTATTTCAAACATGGGCTTGGCCCCATCAGATGCAGGCTCATTTCCACATGAAAGGGATGGAGAAATATGAAACCAGCTCATCTGTATTGATAAGAATTTGGCATTACTTTCCCCAGTTATCTAAGCTTTCTGTGTACATTAATCACAATGTGAAAACCAGCTCGGTTTTTCTGAGCTCAGGCAATAAGCTGGAAGGTATTTTGTGGGGGTATTTCGGGCTGCTTGGTGTGTTATTTTCCTAAACTTCCCAGTTCCACACTGCTGGAGCCTGATTGCTCCCTCCCCTCTGCAATTTGGATGCCTCACTCTTCTTGCTACAGCTCTGATGCAAGCGCTGCACTGCCATGTTTGCCAAACCTGGCATGAGTACCCACTGCTAGTCTAGACACCAGTCTAACTGTAGCACTAATGCTAGGGTTTAACAGCCTGATCTCGGCATTTGTCATAGCTCTGCCCACGGTCATCCCTTTGATCTTTATCCTTGAAAACCACAGTCATTGACAAAGGTAAAATGAATTTCTGCCTTTAAAAGACTTTGATGGCATTCCCTTGTTTTGTTTTGTGTTTTGGGGTTTTTTTCCTCCTCTCCTTTGCTCTTCCAGCTGAACTTCATCATAAAGCTTCTGATTACAGCTGCGGGACCAGATAGAGCTGATGCTTTCTTGCTTTCTGCTGTACAGATGTTTTAAAGTCTAAGGGGAAAATGCTCCTTCTAAGACAAACTGCCAGTGAGTGTAATGTAAACTTGAATGGGAATCAGAGGCAGAGGGCCCTCAGGATTTGGTCTTGTACCTTCTTAAACAAAACCAAAACAAAACAAAATCACCTTGAATAGGGCCAAGTGCCAAAAGCAGGAAAGAATGAGAACTATTTGGTATTAGATTTCTAGCTTGAAACCTGCAGTGTGCCAAGTACTACTGTTTGCCTTCATGTAGTACCTAGAGGTTGAGCTCAGACAAGGGCCTTCTATCAGACATTGTATAGACACGTTGTAAGAGATTGCCTCTGCCTGGAGGTGTTAATAATTTAAATAAACATGATGAGATCAAGTGTTACCAGCTCCATCTTCTAAATGGGGAAGTGAAGGCAAAGAGTGCACGCACCTTGTCCAAGGTCACACAGAGGACCTGAATTCATTGTAGGGCTCAGGTCACCTTCACGGCAGTGATAGCATCATCTTTGCTGGTGAGCTGATGGCTCCAAAAGTGATGGCTGGGCCATCATTGTGCAGCTAGATAGCAGTGCCTTTTGTTTGTAATGATTTCTGTTCCTTTTCCCTGGTGTGAGTTGTAGGGTTTGGCTCAGTGAGGGGGAATGCTACAGATCTCTTAGCAGCTCAGTCTCCACTACAGAAAAGTCAGCAGCTTTTGAGCCAGGTTTTTTTCCCATGAGGTTTTAAAAGCCAATTGTGAGATGTCTTGTCCCTTTGAATTTACTGCAGGAAGCACTTTACATGAGGGACCTTCAGCACTTCCATCAACCTTGATGTATTTCAATGAAAACGGAAGAGGGGGTCCTTCCACTGGGCCTGGAATAAGGGCAGGAATTTAAAGAGCTGGAGTTTAATATCATGCACAGTGCAAAAGTAAATAAACTCAATAGTGGAGGCTTTGGTTACAGGGTAGAGACAGTGTGTTATTTGTACATCTTTAAAAATCTTCCAAGGCCTTGGGGGTATGCAGTGTATCCAGTTGAAGTCAATGGGACTTTTGCCATGGATGGCCATGGGGCCAAGCTGTCTCCCTAAACACTTACATGGGACTCAGCAGCTGCTGGAGTGGAGGGCAGGACACCAGTGAATTACAACAGCTCAGGGAGGAGGAAGTCAGTGGACTTACTGGTGGTAGCAACTCTGAAAGCACCAGCAGTGATGTCCCATCCTAAAGCCTATCCAGAACAGGTTTTGGGGTATCTCTTAGCTAGGAGAGGCCATTTGTCAATATGGGTTTCGTTAAACAATCAAGCACACAAAAAACTCTGCCTTCAAAATGAGTGGCTCAAAACTGAACATTCTCCTGCCACATATAAATATCACATGAACACACAGAGATACACTCATAGTTGACAAGCAGAAGACTTCGTAGATGCTAATGTGTAGGTTAGATAGGAAGATGTATGAATTTTTTCTGTGTATTTCTCACATAGATACATGTTCCCAACAGCCACAAATTTCTGTTTTCCTGGGTTTTCCAAACACTTCACCATTTGATGCACAGATGCCAAATGTTGACACAATATGTTAAATTGAAATGTTGACAGTTTCCCATGGAGAGGTTTCTGCAGCCTCAGGGAAGCTCTTCTCAACGTTTCTTTTGAGATTTGAAGGAATTTGGTTAACATTTTGCTGTTGCCCATTCCAGACCACGCTGCGTTGAGCGGGGACTGGAGGAGCACTTGATGAGTCAGGCTCTTCTGTTATTTACAGCCTCCTCAAAACGATGAAGTAGCAGGAATCTCCTTGGAGAGCAATGTACCACAGTGATTGTTAAGATGATTTCCAAATCAAAGATGACTCCCAAGACTTCCAATCTTGGAGCCAATGGCAAAAATCCCATTTTCTACACATTATTCTTAATGGAGCTTCTGAAATTCTGGAGCTTCCTATATTATGGCTAAAAGGTCCTGTTCAAATTCAGGATCTATGTGCCTTAATGACCCTAAAAAGAAGTGATGAAAAATGTCTATTTTAAAAACAAATACCCCGTTTATAATGAGACCAAAGGGAAAATGAAGAATTCAGTGCTGAATACTTGCAATATCTCTCCACCACTAGAAACAAATATCTGTGAGAGTTTGGAAAGTTTTGGTCACTCATTTTTTCCTTCTTTGCTTCCATTACAGACACTGATGCATCTGTCCAGTAACAGCACTGACGTTGCTAAATGTCATGAAGTTGATGAAGTTTCTTCATGTACTAGTTTCAGGTGAGATGGCAACAGGAACAGCTGTAACTCTTACCAAACAAAACAAGACAAAACAACATAAGGAGGACATGGACCTGCTGGAGCAAGTCCAGAGGAGGCCATGAAGGTGCTGTGCGGGCTGGAGCAGCTCTGCTCTGGAGACAGGCTGAGAGAGCTGGGCTGGGTCAGCCTGGAGAAGAGAAGGCTCCTGAAGGGGAGACCTTATAGCAGTCTTCCACTACCTAAACAGGGCCTATGAGAAATCTGGAGAGGGACAGGGACTTTTTACAAGGGCATGTAGTAACAGGACAAGGGGCAATGGCTTTAAACTGACAGAGGGAGATGTAAATCAGATATTAGGAAAATACTCTTCCCTGTGAGGGTGCTGAGGTGCTTGCACAGGGTGCCCAGGGAAGCTGTGGCTGCCGAACCCTGGCAGTGTTCAAGGCCAGGTTGAATGGGGTTTGGAGCAACTTGGTCTACTGGAAGGTGTCCCTGCCCGTGGCAGAGGGGGTTGGAACTGCTTTAAGGTCCCTTCCAACCCAAATTTTTCTATGATTCTATGGAAAGAAGTACTTGCCAGTGTTTCAGGATATAGCTATTAGGTCCCAGGCACAGAGATTAGTCAGAGTACCCATAAATATCACTTTTTTATTGAACTCTGATTTCCAAGTTCTTTGCTCCAAGTGCCCACTGGCTGTGGAAACCCAGGTTAGCTCTGGCTGCTAGGCTCTAAATTCCTTTGGGGCTTCTCTTAGTTGTTGGTACAGCAACCAAGGGTCTCCACCAATGCAATCAGGAGAGCATTTCAGGAGGGAGGCCAAGAGACATGTCCCATATATTGGATCAGCTGGTAGGAAAATGCCCCCATTGTAAATCACACAGTGCAGGTGACCCCCTCGTGCTTCATCCCCATTGTCACAGCCTTCAGTCGCATTGGGCAGGAGGGGTCAGTCCCCAGTGTGTCAGAGCAGATGTGGAGGCTTGCAGAATACCCAGGGCTTAAATGCCTGGGTTGGTTTTTACTCTTCTTAGCATGCCTCTATTGGAAACCAAGCTGGAGAGATCCTTGGTCCCAATAAATAAGGCAGTTCTGATCATCATGGAAAAAAAACCAGTTTCCCAGAGAAAACCTCAGACAAAATAGCCAACCCAAGGTATTTATCGCTTTACACTATGTTAATGCAGTCAAAAACAATGCACGCTACAATAAATCCATTACTTTGTCTTGCTAGAACAAACTGATATTCCCACATGACTAATCTCAAGCTGCAAGGGTTTGAGGTTTTTCTGCCTATTAATGCTACTTTTGTGCTGGAGAGGCATTTTTCAATTGAATGAAAATTTTGCCTCCAAAAATGGCCAGTTTCATTGAAAGATCTAGAGGTTTCAATAAGACAAAACTAAGACCAGCAATTCCGGTACTGACTGAGGGATTTCTTCAGTATTGCCCTTCTCCCCATCACCTCAAAATAACTCTAAAAGGTAAAATACTGACTGAGTCGTACTCCCTGGCTCCTTCCATCAAGTGTCAGAAAAAAAGGAAACAGCCTCAAGCAGTGCCATAGGAGATTGAGAGTGGGTATTAGGAACAATTCCTTCCCCAGAGGGTGCTCAGGCATTGGAACAGGCTGCCCAGAGCAGTGCTGGTGTCACCATCCCTATAAGTGTTCACACACCGTGTAGACAAGGCCCTCAGTGACATGTGTTAGTGGTGGTCTTGGCAGTGCTGGGGTAAAGGTTGGACTGGATGATCCTAAAGATCTTTTCCAAACCAGTCTATTCTATGATTCTGTTTACTCCTTATGTTTAAATCTAGTTTTGCTCCAGCTGTTCTACCCAGAGCAACCCCAAAGCCAGGCAAGGCTGTACTGAGCTGAGCTCAGACTCACAGCAGACCATTGCAGCTCAATGCCATGTATTAATAACAATAATAGCGACATGTTTAGAGCCTAGTAGAACCTATTTAACCCCCAAATTAGCTCATCTGAGCTAGAAATGCCAACAACTACGATTTGCTTGGAAATGCCTGTGAACCTGCAGAGTAGAACTCGATGCCAACAGACACAGGCTGAGCCAGCACAGGAGAGAACCCACTGGGTTTACAGCAGTGACCAGAGCTCAGCATATTGGGGTAGAGGAAAACCACAGCTGAATGGCATCATTTAAGACTCAAAGGAGAGCCCAAGTGCCAGCCAGCACAAGGAGATAGGGAGTACCCCCAGAGGAGGGTACAAAGGTAGCAGTGATGAACAGTGCTTGGCTTTGCTCCCACAAAGGTCACAGCTGGGGCTTTTATTAACTTTTTCTCAACACAGCATTATTGAGGATGATACCGAGCTACTCACTGGTAATGCCTCCCTCCCACAGACCTTTCACAAGAAAATGTAAGTATTTGGCATCCCTGCTATAGGCAAAGACAGGCAAAGCCTCTGTTATCTTCTTTCATAAACTGGAGAATTTGGCTATGAGTAGACAAAGGTCTCTGTCCAGCAAAGCATGTGGGTAGTATCACTCAATGTGAATAAAATGAGGCACAAGCCTGCAAGACTTGTCTAAGCAAAGGTGCATCCTGGGCTTGGCTACAGAAGCTTCCATCTGGAAATACAAGTAATTGGTAAAAATGTGTCTACTGTGAATTTAAGTGTTATCTATATTACTACAAGGGAAAATTCTTCTTTATTACTGTTTCCTTACCGGTATCCTTTCGGAGCTGAAGTTCCTGTGCACACACAGCAGCCAGATTCATCAGGCACCCAAACCATAACTGTGGTGGAGTTGTTCCCATTCATTTCTGTTTATTTTCCATTTCCCATCCTATCAGCTCGAAAGAATTAAGGTGGGAGGAGGTAAAGCAACTGGAACAGGCACTTTTTAAAGCTGCACTGAGTAGAAGGTAAGAAAATATCATAAATTTTATTCCATGCCTTCTTGCCAGTTGTTAGAAATGTGCAGTCCATATGAATTCATATAACAAGGAGGGAATGTTGGGAAAACCAATAAAGATTTTGTGGTCTTAACTATAATGAATGTAGTTTGATATAGAGTCTGTTTTTCACTGCATGGCAAAATGAATCATAAAATACTGGACCTTGAAACTCCTGCATTTTTTAACAATAGCCTGGGGACAGTTTACAGTGTAATGAATTGTAATTAACCCACCTTCAAAATCTTTTATGAGTATTTTGCCAATTAGCTTCGCATGCTTGCTAATGACTCATGGCCAGCGCATGTCTTTACAGAGCAGGCTTTTACAGCACACGCTAGCCTGTTAAGTCAGCAGAAGTATGCAGGATGGTGAAGGAGACACAGGTAAGGCTCAGCCAGCCCTAGCAACCTTCACAGTTCAACATTCAGAGAGCCTCTGCTGCTCTCTCAGACCCAAAATAACTGTAATAATGTATAGCAACGTCAAAAGGCTTTGGTTTCCTAAGGATTGCGAGGAATGCGAAGGGCTCAAGTCCTGACATCTGGTGCTACTTAGTACTAACATATATAATGCTGCTAATTGCTGAGCCATCTTTGTTTTCCTTACTTAGCACTAGGGTTAGAATTATTTTATTTTTGTGGTTCATGGCTTCCTGCCACTTGCAACACAAAGTCCACTCTAAAGAAAATAAAACAACTACCAGGCTGCCTACCAACAGTGTGCGAAGGGCTGGGGTTGCTCCTTCCCCCTCTTCTCTTTTTGGCTGTGTTTTCTGTTTTGCTTTATTTAATTAAAGGGGAGTAAGAAGAGACATGCCCCAAGCAGACCCAGCAGAGCTGGGACCTGCCCAGTGTCCCACCGAAAGGCCACATGGATTTCCCAGCATAGCCAGGAGGAGATGCAGGAGGAGGAAACTCAAGGAAGAGGCTCAGCGCAATCCCTCCCCTGCTGTACCCTCCTCGCTTCAGGCAATCCGTGGTTTATGGACTTCCCAAAGCAGAGCCTGCCTCCAGACCAGTGTGTTTTAACAGCCACCCATGGATCTATCCTCCTCAAATGTTTTTGATCCCTTTCTCAAGCCATTTATAACTTTTGGCCTCCGCAACATCCTGTGGCAATGAGTTCCACAATTTAATTATGCTTTGTATGAAAAAGTACTTCCTTCTGTTGGTTTAAACCTTCTTTTGTGACAGCATCATCAGGTTCCCTCTAATTCTTAGGAGAAGCAGTGAACAGCCTGTTCCGATTTGCTTTTTTCCTCATGTCAATCATGCTCTGACAGACCTTTACTGCATCTCCTGCTTCTATCATCCCTTTCCAGCCTGAAGACTCCTCATCCGTGTATTTTTCCATGTTCATGGAGCCCACCTCTCCTCATCCTGACTGCTTTCCTTCCTGTGCTTTCTAGTTCAGCTCAACCCTTCTGGAGTTAGATGGCCAGAAAACACAATGCCATGGAGAGGCAGTTTCATGGAGGAGTGCTATAATGATGACTCCTGATTTGTTCCAGCGTCTTTGCCAGATGATTCTTAACATGATAGTTGCCTCTTTTGATGGACTTTCAATGCTATTTTCAGAGGTCTCCAAGCTAAATGTTCCATGTAGTGCTCATCTATGTTGAAATGTAGTTAAGGTGGGTTTGCTGCATATACTCTACTTTTGTTGACACTGAACTACATCAGTCATTTTATTGCCTGGCTATTCAGGATCATGAACTCTTTGTCAGTGCTTTGTGGCCAGATTTTGGATTTATAACGATGAATAATTTGCATCATCTACAAAATTTCTCATCTTACTGTTTCTTTTTTACCAGACTGTTTATGAGTATGTCTGAACACCATCAAATTAGTGTTTCAACAACCTCGGTTCTAAATAATGCACAAAAAAACCCCCTCTCTCTTGCACAAAGATGTGTGGCAGATCCTAGCCAAAGCCTTGTGGGGACTCACCATTAACCTTCCACAATAGTGAACAGAGCTTTACACCCATCTTCCAAAAAGATAGCTTTTAACTTTGTATAACTTCAGAGAACTTTCTTTTCTCATCTCTTATCATGAAGCCTTGTTGCAGACAGGTTTTAGGCATTTGTGTTTATTGGCATGACTCTCCTGACTCCTCTGAGCATGTTATCAATATTGAGTTGGTAAGCTAGAGAAATCAGTGATAACAAGGCCCATCTGGTGTGTCAAGTATTTCATTCCACAGCCAGGGATATGTCATTTCTCAGCCTATTATTTTTAATGACTATCAGATCATCCATCCCTGATGATCATAGTTGCTCTGTAAGCCATGCAAACCATCACATGGACGGACCTTGAGTTGGTAAGAAAGACTCCACTACAACACTGCCTTTTTTTGCCAGCAATGTCTTTTTTGCCCAATACAAAATCATTTCTCTGTGGGCGAGCTGCTCACCTTTTTGCACTGAATTTATATCATTATCAGCCCAGAACACAGCATCTGTCCTTTCTGCCCTATTGCAATACAGCATAGCACCCTGAATGCTGGGTTTAGTTTGATGTGCCTGAGCAACACCTATTGCTCTTCCCAGCTGCCCCTCTCTTGGGGAATTCTTAGCTATACTGAGAAGCAAGTTCATCTGAAACCACCCTGCTTGCTGAAGAGATTTTTCTCTTTACTATACCGCGGTATAGATCCAGTTCTCCTGCAGAATTAACACTTACAGCAGCGTGAAACCACACAGGGCACTTAGCATTGGCAAGCCATTTCCTTGTCTCACTAAATATTGCCACTTCTCTGTTGTCCCAGGTCGTTCTCACTCCCCTGTCAGCCAGCTGTCTGAGGGGTTTAGCAGGAAAGGACAGACTTTGTGGTAAACTTAACTTGGGATTTAACCTGCATCCATCCTAGAAAGCTGTGATTTGTGAGGCATCACTGAGGACTGCGGCTCAGGTCTACCCAGGCTCTGGTATGATGCAGGATCTGCGACATGAAGTTATCATGAGTTTCATGCTCTTCCGTATACCACTTTGCATTGAAAACCTGTTTGTTGGGGGTAAAGGTGATAATCTGAAAAGAATTCCATCACAGACGTAAGAGACAAACTGAGAAGAGGAATAACTCAAAGTGGAGCCAAGCTGCACTGCATGAACTGTACAACCCGTGCTGTGAACCTTCAGAGCTGAGCTGTGTGTTTGGACTGCAATTACACCACCTACATATTTCAGACCAGCACTGATCTTGCTCTATGGACCTGAATTGCAATTGCAAATGTTCAACCTGTTGTTTTCCCTTCTTAATTCAGTGGGAGCTTTGCCTGTACTGTGCAGAACTGGACCATCTGTATATGACCAGGTCATGGAAAAATATTAGCTCTGTACCAAATAAGCTCAATATATACCCAAGATAGAGGGACTGTATTTACAGTCCTGGCTATTTCTACACATAGCACAGACTTTTCTTCCCTGGGACCTAATCTTGAACCCGTTTAATCAGTAGGAATGGTGGCAGGAGGGGACCATGTGTTATTCTAGTCAATCTAGCATGCCACAAAAATGTGTTGGATCCTTTAATTTTTGTTTTAAGAGGAGAAAAATAAACCATATGGTTAGATAATCAGTGGGAATCACTAGACACCTATACAGGAGGGTTGCAGGCATGGAAATACTCATGTACATGTTTGAAGTGACACCACAGATTTCTTGGGTGGGTTTATTTTGCCCTGCTAAACTATGTCTGGACAAATAATTTGGATGCTGATCACTCAGGTAATGTAATCTGAAATCATGTTGCTTGTGCTGCAAACAGAAGTGAAGGAGAGAACATTTCATTCCTGTCTCACACGAAGCAAAGTTCACAGCTGTGGCATTTCATTCCAAGTAACACCATTGCCTGTAACACAGCAAAGCATGTGTATAAGGAGGGGTGTGCACTGAAATTATTGCTCCTCTGCCAAACAGCTAAGGCAAGACTATTTGTTTCTTACTTTTTTTTCTCCCTTCTCATTCACTCTAAAGCATAAAAGCAAGCAGTGTTCCTACACTGCAATAGAAATTGTACAATGCATTCACTCTGTGTAACACTAACATACTGCCATGCATGGAGCCCTTAGTTTTGTGTGTAGTTGCAAAGAAAGGGAGGCCTAACATGCTAACTGTGAATGGGAAGCGATGGAGGGGCAAAGGGCTTTCAGACTGACCAGCTAAATGTTCCTGGCAGATCCATTCTGCTCTGTATGCCTTTTATCCGCTGCAGGACAGTGTCCTGAGGACTGAAGCCAATCCAGGTGTACTGAAGGTGGGCTAAGGCTAGCATCCCATCAAAACTCCCAGGACAGATGTAACCCCATTGCTGATTGATTAACGTCTCTCTTCTTTATCTTCTTTAGCACTTAGCCTCTAAAAGCTGGTGGAAATTTGGGAGGCTGGAAGCGGCCACTGCATCCTTGAGTGAAATGCTGTCTATTTTACAACGGGCCAATTCATGCATTTCTCTGTCAGTTCCACAGTGGCTCTTTGTTTAAATACTTGCTCCTTATTTAGGATAATTCACTAAAGTCTTTTATTCGTGACATCACCCACAGTTTAAAAAACAACAACAACTTTCTCCCTGTTGACAAGCAGTTCTTCGAGCACGGGAGAACAGCAGCTCCCCTTGGGTGGGCAGCACTCAAATAGGGGCAATTATTTGGGAGGGTTTGCTGTCAGTTTTGAAGCTGAGCAGTTGTGCAGGCTGTTCCCCACTTAGGGACACATTTATATCCATTTTCTCTCTCTTCAAAGCAACCTTTGGTTCCCTCCCACTCCCCACACCAAGCATGGGCATTTTGACATCAGGCCCGGCAGGAACACATTTTGGGGAGGGCACAGTTTGCATTTACCCATAAGGATGAGTGTTACAGCACCAGGCACTTTGACGTCACATATGCCTTAGCCTCTCCAAAGAATACCCTTTCTGAGCAGCTGTCTGTGCTAACCTGACAATTTGAATGGGACATAGGCAAATACACATAGCAACTTTTCCCCTCTGATTTCCTCATGAGTATTTCATTTCTTTGTGGGTACCTGCATTAATTTCTTAGGCAGGAACATAATTTTATATAATCTTTATTTTTATTCCTGATAAACCGTTCTTCTGATGTCGTTTTCCAAACCAAGGGACATCTGCTAAGAGTGCACAGGCATGATTCCTGTTGGGTCTTGCAGTGTGAGCAAGAGAGATTCGCAGCAGTGAAGTGTTTGTGCTTGCTACCGCCAGTAGTTTGGAACCTTCCTCTAATTCCAGTCTAAGTCCACTCACTGTAGTTTATATTACCATTCTCATTCCACTGCATCCCTTTGCCTATAGAGTTCTTCTTCACCTTCCTTAATTTTGAGCTATGACATATTTATAGGCAGAAATCTCAGTGTTGCTTTTCTCAACTCTCCCCTCCAAGTCTTGTCACCCCGCGCAGGCCTGCCTGTCCTTACCATCTCATCAACACACACTGCTATTGCTCCTGCTTCAGCTCATCTTTCTCATTTCTTGGTGAGCAAAAAAGTGCACTGTGCTCAAACTGAGCCCTCACCGGTGCCTGCAGTACTGTCACTGTCTCATCTCACCCTTTACATTACCTTTTCCTTTTCATGGCTGCAACATAGCTGTGTCTCAAAGACTCCCTGTGATTCAAGTACACCAAACTCTTCTTCCTTCCCAAGCAGCTCTGAGAGCGTGGCTTATTACTGAATGTTTTCTTAGTAACATTACCCAACTTTGCAGTGATTTGCATTGGTTACGGGTCTGGGCTCCCTTCTCCAGCAGAGCCAGGACTTTGCCAGTTGACACGAAAGGAAGAAACAGCCCTCACTATCCAATACATTAGAGGGGAATGAATAAAAGCAGCAAAATAGAGACTGAACTACATACTCTGATAAGTTATAGCACTACAACCAGCCCAGGGACTTCTGCCAGCTTGGAAACAAGATACGGACTGAAGTGTTTCTATTTTTGCATTAAAATGGAAACAGGTGGGAAGGCCGTGTGGAATTTATCAAGCCCAAGAAATGCTTTTTTTCATGTTAAAATTCGAATGGAATGGAAATTACAATCTTCCAGTGTTACTGCAGAGCTGCAATATTGGGTTTCTCCTTACTCAGCCTTTAGCAGCCAGGAACCAACTGCAAAGGAGTTGGAGGTTTGGAGTTTGCTTCCTAACCCAGGCTCAGTGTTTCTGAGATCTGCCCTATTTTGACTTATCACGCCACCCAGCACAGGGGATGTTACTTGGTCTGGAGAGAAAAGCTGAGTTTTGCACTGATTTCTTTGTAAGATTGCTAAGTGAAAAATAAGAACAAAAATGAGCTGCTGGATAGCAGAAATCAGTGGGGTTCACTATTCCTAATTTATTGCAGTGAGCCTTCACTTGCACACCAAGTTAGGCACTTTGGCTCATCTCAGATATTTATTGTGCTGCACCAAGGCAGTGGGATGGCAGAGAGATTGGAGCCACACCGAGGCAATGCTTTTTGAACTAGATTGCTCCCACTGCCTTCTTACCTCCATGTCAGAAGTGCAACTGGAGTTGCCCAGAACCTGAGAGAGGTGACCCAAGCGAGGTGGAACATGTTCCAGAGATGATTCACTGAAAGAAACCCAAATGCAAAAGCTTTAATAAAGTTATGTTGTAGTATTAATAGGACAGACTTCACTATAAACACTTGGTATTTCATTGTTCAGAGCGTAGGGTGCTGAGGCGCTGGCACAGGGTGCCCAGAGAAGGTGTGGCTGCCCCATTCCTGGCAGTGTTCAAGGCCAGATTAAACAGGGCTTGGAGCAACCTGCTCCAGCGAAAGGTGTCCCTACCCATGTAACTAGATGAGTTCTAAGGTCCTTTCCAGCCCAAGCCATTCTGTGAGTCTGTGATCACTGATTAGTCAAATATGCAAGAAAATGGAGAGACAGATAATGTAAGAGACTCTTGATTGCTTTTACTTACCCTTAATAATTTTTTTAACTGTTTCTATTAAATAGCCCTGGCTATAATTATTTTAGAGCAGGAAAGTACTGATGCAAGGACTGAGAAGGTTGACATCAACATCGCAATAGACTTTCATCCATGTGAAATCCCATTGAAATCAAGAGGATTTGGCTAACTGCATTCATTCCACTCAGCAAACAGCCTATACCCACAGCCACTGCCTGTACTAGCAGCATGTCCTGTGTGGCCCCTTGCACGTGGCTGCGTGCTACTATCACAGTAAGGTGCTGGTCTAAACGACCTTAAAATTGACTCTAGCATTTCTCCTCTACTCAAACTGCTTGTAAGCAATTCCTTTGCATTTTAATTTGAATGAAGAACACTTTTCTGTTATGTTAAGGTTTGGAGGATTGGGGGGGGGGGGAAATAAATATATATATATATATATAAAAATATAGTTCTTCATGGTTAGAGAAAATCAGGAATCTGAAGAGCAAACTATTTGCAAAAGCTCTGTGTCTGGGAGGTCTTTGAACTCCCTAACACCAGGAGAAGATGAAAAGCTCACAAGACAGGTTGCTCTCTTGAGGCTCTCAGCTCAGTTACCAGGAACAGGGGCAGGTTGAATGCATTCAGGATGGTGGACTAAGGATGAAAACATTCAGGTACCTTTCAGAATTGCAACCAGTGTGAGGTTTGGCTGTCACTTGTCCAGACACATGCTTCAAAAGGGAATAAAATAAAAGGAAGAAAAATATCGTGTCTGGGAATTCTTACCCTGTGAGTGCTGAGAGGAGAAAAGCTGGGTAATTCCCTTCAACTGAATAAACATGTAAGGGAGTCTGAGAGCAATTTGGCTCCAGAGCAAATATTGTTGCCGAATTCTTTGCACCTGCAGTGGTCAGGGAAATGATAATACACTCTGTCCATGCCTTCCTGTTCCATGCTTTGGAAAGCAACCACATAGTGTCACGTCTGCTACAGCAAGGGCAGAGCTTCAGTCAAGACCTTGCTGGTGTGGTTACAGTGTGCTCCACAACCCGATCCCATGAAGACTGCTCTTACCTCAACCTTGAGTAAATCAGAACCTCTGACTGCAGCTCTACTGTTGTGAGGGTCTCTGCATCATGGCTGGCTGCTGTGGCAGATACTCAGCTGGTACTTCAACAACTTTGCCCAGATATCCAGGGAAAACATGCTTTTCCTAGTATAGTATGGCTGGCTTTGGATTATGTGGGTTTACTGGGAGATGAATGAGAAAAGGCCAAGCACACATAGTGCAACAGGATAGTAATGAGTTAGCCTGGCTCACTCTCGGCCCCCAAACTCCCACACAGTAAAAATGAGTGTTTCATCAGCCTACATAGTAGTGTAGTGTGAGGAACCCACCACATAATGCACTCACTGCATTAGAAGATTATCATTTTTATAACAAATCACATGTACATACACATGCCCAGGGGTATTGCAGTCATGCCTGGCCCATGCTTTTGGGAGCTATCTCAATCATTCTCTTCCAGCTCTGCATCAGCAGGCAGGTTTAAGTACAGGTGACAAGAAGTTTGTGCTGTCACTGGGAAATCAATGTTGGGTAAAGAAGAGGAAGTTTCACCATGATGTAAAGATACAGATTCTTAGGAAAGAACAAAAAGAGATGAACACCGAGTTACAGAGCCCAAATTCAAAGGAATTAAGCCAGTGTCTCTTAGCTAAGTATCTGTGAAGACTACCAAACATTTCCCTCAGATTACTAAGCATATTAACTGATAATTATTAATATCTGACACTGAACATTAACCTCTGACAACAGCATAATTTAATCACTGCCAATTCAGATTGGCAGAAAAAGGGTTCTGGTCTTTGTATCACTTGACTGAGCTTAGTAAATGAAAACACAGATTTGGTTGATCCTCCACAAAGCTTCTGGGACATAACACGATCAGAAAGGAGCGGGATAGTCTTGTGATTGGGTTTCAGTTGCAAGATAGTTCCGTGCACTGAACTGAACTTGCGAGCTGAGCTACTTCCAAGCCCAGTTGTGCCATGTCCTTGCTCTGAGATGAGCATAATCTCTCTTTGCCTATTTGATCCATTTGGACAAGGAGAGGGCCTGCCCTGGCAGTGTATAAATGTGGTGCCTGCAGCAGCACACAAATAGTTCAGGAATTAACCTGAACAAAACCTGATGTTTTGTGCTCAAATAAGGGTGACATGGAAAGATCCCCCCAGGCCCAAGTGCATCAGAAAGTGTTTTGCTCCTCTCACCATACTAACAAACAGCCCTGATCATACTCAGTAATGTTATCCACCCTGGTAACCCCAACCATCAATTTCTGCTGATATATTCCCAGCAGAGGCAGGGAGTAAATAGCTCAAGCATCCCAAGTCAGCACTGTACCATTGCCCTAAAGGAGCAGCCCCATTAGCAGAGCCTCTGTTATATCCAACCCAGACTTCTTAATGGTATCACATCATAAAACCATCATGCATCTGGCCCAAATTTTATGGCACAGTTGGCAGCATTTGATACAAGAAAGAAACCAAGGGCTGAATTAGTATCCCACAAGGGTGGGGAAGGTTTTCAAGTCTCAGATGAAGTGCAGAGCCATGTGGGGAAGTCCTCCATATGCCTCCTAACCCCTCTTGAACGACAGAAGGGCTGTCTAGGGTTTATGTTCTTTGAAATGCCACTTCATTACCTCCCCTTTTCTGGTTGCCAGGACAGGTTAACAAAATTGCCGAGGGACGAAGCATTCTTGAAACATTCTTTCTGGATCGTCAAACAGGATTAGCTCGTGGGTTACTCCGGGTGGTGCAGCACACCGAAAGGAGATGGGGCAGTGGGACAGCATGCTCATCTTGTCTTTCCCTTGTGTTAACAAGGAGGAATTGAAGTACATGGTGTGTGTGCATGCATGCACACACAGAATCATGGAATGGTTTGGGTTGGAAGGGACCTTAAAGCTCCTCCAGTTCCAACCCCTGCCACAGACAAGGACACCTTCCACTGCAGCAGGTTGCTCCAAGCCCCATCCAAGCTGGCCTCGAACACTGCCAGGGATGAGGCAGCTCTCTCAGGCTTTTCCACAGAAGAGGTGCTCCATCCTCATCATTTGTGTGGCCCTTCTCTGGACCCTCCCCAGCAGGTCCATGTTTTTCCTGTACTGTGGACCCCAGAGCTGGATGCAGTACCCAAGTGGGGTTTCACCAGAGCAGAGGAGGAGAATCACCTCCCTTGACCTGCTGGCCATGCTCCTTTGGATGCAGCCCAAGATATAATTGGCTGTCTGGGCTGCAAGCGCACACTGGTGTCTCATATCCAACCTTTCATTCACCAGTACCCCAAGACCTTAAGACCATCCAGTTCCAATCCTCTGCCACAGGCAGCGACACCTTCCATTAGATGAGGCTCGAGGCCCTGTCCTGGACATTGGGGATAGGACAGCTAAAAGTCATCAGGAAGAAGGAAGCCAGATTCACAAATGATATCAACTAGAGTCTCTTCCAACCCCAAACTGGAAAACAGAGGCCATAAACCACATCATCCATCCTGCTGTCTGCTTTGTGTATTTTCCCACTGTAAATGCTTCAGGATAGGGATTGTCTTTTACATACAGGTGCACATCACCCAGTGCAAAAGGTCCCAAACCATGCTCAAGGCTTGAGGCTGTACTGCAATAGTAATGATTTGATTTTAAGGGTTTAATTCAGGTGCATTAGCTCTCCTGAGAAGACATTGTGAATTGCAGCTGCCCACTGAGAGAGGACAAGCGCTGTTCAATCTGCAGCATTCTTCACAGTTTTCACCCTAGAAGCCCAAAGCATTTATGGTCACTGTAATTTAAATCTCTTTGTTACAGTCTTCAGAATCTCCTGAAAGTAGAAAATAAAGCTAATGGGAAACACAAATGTTTTATAGATTATATGCACGTCTGTAAGAGCAGTAGCCAGCTAAGCAGAAGGTAAGGGAAAAAAACAGAGATCAAAATCTAGGTCAGAACAAATGCTGGACAAGAGCCCACGCTGTCAAGTCCCAGGCCTCCCACAAGAGAAAGAACAAAGAGGGGAGGGGGGGGAAAGGAAATCATTTTCTCTTTCTGAAGGAGGAATAATGGCCTTTTCAAACATCCTATATTATGGAAAAAAGAGACAGTTTGGAAATACTCTTGCTCCATTCCGTCTGTTTCTAGGACAACTATTATTAGCCACTAATTTTACAGATGCGTTGTGTCACTGGCTTGTGCTTGCCTTGCCCTGCCTGTCCTTCAGCCCCAGCCTCCCCTCTGCCTTGCTGCTCACAGGGCTCATCTCACCTGCTCCAGATGCAGGAAAGAGACACAGAAGTCCAATCCCTATGGTGGGCTCATTCCCAATAGAACCAAAACACCCCCTTCCCTTTCCTCCAGAGCAGCTGGACTCTGGTGTTCCTATCCATGGGTGGTCACCAGCAGCGGGACCTGTTTACACTCCTTATCCTCCTCTCCCTCTCTCATTTTTTAATCACCCATGAGCACAACAGCCCCGTTGTCAGATACAAAGCATTTAGGCACTGCAGATTTCGTATCAGTTAACCACACTGAAAAGCAAAGCTACAACAACAGATTGCCCACAGGAAGGCTGTCAAGACCCATCAGTCACTGTTGGGAAGGGTGCAGGTTGCCAGTGTAAGGAAAGGCAAAGCCCAGCCACCAGCCCAGCCTCTGCCATGCCCTCTGCTGCCTACGGTTGACAGCATCATTACATGCAAGCACTGGCCTTTCAGGTGAGAAGACAGCCCCAGCCATTTCAGACTGAGGTTAATGCTTCGCTGAAGTCATGGCCTTAGGCTACGATTTTCAAAAGCAGCAGCACTACTTTAAAAGCTTCACTTTCAGAAGTAACTTAAGCACTTAAATGGTAAGTCTTATTGGCTTACAGGGAGGTTTACACCCTTAACTGCCTGAAGTTACCCTTGAAATAGGCTCTAGGCTCCAGTCATTTCACTGCTCGTCTGATAGAGGCACCAGATCTTCAGGACAGGGATTGCTATCTCTCAGTCCATGAGGCTGGGTTTTTACAACCACCTTTGAGTGCCAGCCTGTTCAAAGCAATAGCTGGCCTTTTTATTGTGGGGCTGACACTGCATTCCTTGTGGAGTTGAAGCTCCCTTTACTTCTAACAAGACTCAAAGAAGCCAAATCATTCCCCATGGGATATTTCGTTTGAGATTCTCAAAATATCAGTATGTATGAAACAGGCCACAACACAATCATAAGAACATACCAATAGTGCAGTTCCCACTCTTTGATCCTGCTGCTTTAATGATTAAATAGTGCTAAAGTACTGGAAAAATACCTCACTTGAGGCAGTTTAAAGCTTCCCCACGTATGTATAGATACAAACCATGACTCACAGAAAAGCAAGACCAAGAGGGTGAGATTAAAGCAGAAACCTCTGTTCACATGCAGATGTTTGCCCAACAGGACAAATGAGAGAATCTGTTGGGCTTTAGGGACTCTTTCTATTCAAGTGCCTAGTTTTCCAGTCCCTGACTTGCACTGCAAGAAAGGTTAACTGTTAATTCATCCCTTAGAAAGATACACACGTGTTTAAGGAGGTGTGAGTTTAAAGAAGCATCACATCCTATGGCAATTTGAGGAGAGTAATCCTTGCCTCGAGTGTTTCGAAGAGAAGCCATTTCCCCCTTCTGCTGTCACAGCTGCATGTTTAAATGCTTCCAAATATGCTCCAGGGTGTAAGTCCCACTGCCACCGGTGCTCAGGGCAAAGCACAATGTAGGAGGGAAAGCTTTTCCTTGCTTCATCCTGCAGAGTTTACATGTACCGCCCCCCAAAATCTGGTGCTGATCTTACAACACTGACTCCTGTCCTTCTTGTTTGGCCAACAGTGTACCCCTGTGCACGCAAATATTGGGGGATGCAGAAGAGGACAAGTCTGAATCTAATCAGAAATGGTTTATGTGCTTCCTCAGCCAAAACCAGCCGTAGTGTGGAGAGTCCAGAACCAAACCTGACCATAACACGTATTCTATGGGCCTGAGCCCACCAGCTGAGGGCTTGGGACAGGGCAGTGCCTCCAGGCTGGACTTCCACCAAAGCCTACTACTCTGAGCAGTCACAGCTCCCTGGAGAGGGACTTGTGTGCAGTGGCAGTACACAGCCCGGTAAACACTGAGACTCTTCCAAACTAAAGCAATACACAGCTCTTCCCTTAACCTGGTTCCAGCTGAGTGCTGCAAACACCTTCTGATTTATGTCAGGTTTGTACACGTGGAGAATGCTGCTTGCAATGCGCAAGTGGAGTTGACTTCTTCAGGGACAAATTTCAGGAAAGGCTTGTTTGGGGTCTCTTTTCCATATGGGAAATTTAAAAGGAAGTATTTGACTTTGTCAGGCTATAGCATTAAAGAGCATTTGACATTACACCGATAACAGTTTGGATACTTTGCACCCCCATTATCCCTGGCTGCAGCTGGGCTATCGGATCTCAGAAGCAGGCAGCATCTATTATGGCACAGAGTGAAGTCCAGCATCATAGGTACGGTGCTTTTGGGGCTCTTTTTTGAATCTGATACACAACTGAATGCTGTGACACTTCCAGGGAATACTTTTTCTTTTACATATTCTATTGCAGAAACACATCCACAATAGCAAAATCCTGGTCTTCTGGATGGGGAAGAAGCAAACACGGATGTATGCAACTCTCTCCCAGGGACAGAAAGGAACAGAAATCCCACTTTTCACATCCAGTTTGCCAGTGATTCTAGGATTTGTTTTTCCATACATTCAATGTTTCCATCCACAGCATGGGTGTGGGATAACCCTTAATTGATTTGCTTTGAGATCATCACATCAAAGGTGCCCTTGAAGTACAGATCATTAGTGCTGTATTGGCAGTAAGCAGATTTTCACATTAACTAGCAGGGCTACTGGAAGTGCTTTTGGTGGAACCTGAAAGGCAGAAGCATTGGCTGGACTTTGCCTTCATTACAAAAACTGAGCACAGGACCAGTAAGAGGGCAGCTAAAGCTCAGAGGTGAATCACAGCCCATGGTTAGGTAACCTAGGGGCAAGGCCGACTGTATCATTATACACCCGCATCACATGAAACAGGAAAATTGTTTTATGGTTCTGACATCCAAAACCACTTGGCTTTAGATGAATTCCACACAAGCCCCAAATTGAATCAAAATCTGAGGTAGGAATACAGAATTCATAGCCTGGGTAATGACAGATCTCTGCTCCCAGAGCTTTGATCCTATCCCGGTTAAAGCTGAAGGGAAAGGCTGATATAAATAGCATTAGTTAGGAAACAAGAACTCCAGCTAGGAGGATTTTGGAGCATGCAGCTTTAGTTGTGCTGTGAATTTTGAGGCCAAGTCACTGATCTCAGTTAAGCAGGGTCATTGCTTGGATCTGAATTCCCACATGAACAAGCATGTCAGACACTAGGCTGGTGCCTGTTCATACACAGAAGTATGGGGATAAGAAAGACTATATCCATCTGCCTATGTGTATCTGTCTGCCCCTAACCCTTCTTTTCTTCTCCGCCCTCAATTCCATCTTGGACTAAAGATGTTATCCCTCCAAACAACCTGTCAGGAACCAGTCTACTCTAGGTAAAATTTCAGAGAATCATAGAATGGTTTGGGTTGGAAAGAACCTTAAGATCATCCAGTTCCAACCCCCTCAGAGGGCAGGGACACCTCACACTAAACCATGCCACCCGAGGCTCTGTCCAACCTGGCCTTGAACACTGCCAGCGATGGAGCATTCACAACTTCCCTGGGCAACCCATTCCAGTGC
>JAOEHY010005084.1:32046-43177 GCA_025447955.1 Psilopsiagon aurifrons
ACAGTTCCATGTCCTTTTTATGTTGAGGACCCCAGAACTGCACACAATACTCCAAGTGAGGTCTCACGAGAGCAGAGGGGCAGGATCACCTCCTTAAAATTTCAGCCTGGATGATGAGAATGTCAGCATTTTCTAAACGTGAGAGAAAGAAAAATGCCTTAAAAGTCTAGGAATAAATACTTTAAGTTACTTATTATTTATATGCACAACAGCAGCTGCCAAGAGCTCCCAAGCTTGCATGAAAATTGCAGGATGGAAAATGCAATGCCCAGATTAATAAGGAGCTGTCCTGCACTGCAAACTAAGCAAAGCAAACAAGCCAAGGGAGAGAGTGGAAGGAGACATGAACTCATGCACAACATCAGCCAGTGGCTTTAGGATCTTGCTCATCACAGACAAGGAGCTCTGCCACTCACCAAAGGAACTACAGAAGAAACCATCACCTCCAAGCCATACAAAAGCAGAAGATGCCTGTACAGAGCTGTCACATCCTCATTCTTCTGGATTTCAAAGAGGAAATCTCTGCAGGTCTGGGAGTCAATACTGGAAACTGGCCACTGTGAATATGTGCTAGAAATAGTTAGCAGTGTGTACAGAGCTGGAGTAAACAGAGGCAACACTTCTTAGTTCAGCTCTGAGCACTGTTTACCCCTTAGGATATCCAGTAATGTTTCCTTCCAGGGGCAACTACTAGGAGATATCCACACATCTGCCTGGCTTGCAAGGATGTCAGGAGAAAAGCTCTCAACAAAGACTAGTATCTGAAATCACACCCTAAATGCAGGAAGCCTCAGGGCTTTGGCATACCTTTGTGAGGAGCAAATTCCTCATCTGAGGGCTCTCTCTGTGCAGGAACACCCTATCCTCCAGCACCAACACACTTAATCCACAGCCCCATCAACCAGAGCTTCCCACCACCCACAATTCCTGAGCGATGGAGTGAGTTCTGTTTATACCCAAATACACCACTGGCAGCCAACTTATAGCTTCAGTATAGCCCAGCAGCCAAAGCAAGGAGTTGGATTCAAAGAGCCATTTGGGGCTGTGTCACAGCGACACATTTCCCAGTGCTGTAGCTCCACATCACTCTCTCTGTATATATAAAGCAAAGAGGAGGAAAAGAATCTATTGCATATTTAGCACATTCGTGAACTGCTTTGACACTTATAACTGAAAGCCTGGATCCACTTAGTATTTTCCTTGTCAGAACTTAATAGGGGATCTGCCGATATTTCCAGACACAAAATCCAAACACTGAATCTTTAGCTGAGTTTTGCAGTTCTGGTGTTTCACATTCCAGGTGTTCTTAGGGATTTCCTTGTTACAGTTTCAATTGAATAATCCCCTTTTTTCACCCTGGTTATCTTCAAGAGGTTTATCAGAACAATACAGACTGGTTTTGTGAATCCAAGTTTATATTGATGGTCTAGTGCAAGGTGCCCCTGCCCATGACAGGGAGCTGGAACTGGATGATCTTAAGGTCCTTTCCAACCCAAACCATTCTGTGATTCTATGATTCAAGAGAGGTTTTCAGCTTGACACGGTTTTTAGAAGGGAGGATTTAATTTTTATTCAATTTCTTAGGCTTGTTCCAAAAAGGAAGCCAACCCCTGGCCTATTGTGGATGGCTGGAGGAGGAAAATAGGCATTTCTCTAAATGAACGTGTAACAAGACATGTGCTGCAGAACCAGGCTTATTTTGTCTAGCAGAAGGCTCTGTATTGTTTGAAGGAAACAGAAGGAAAGCCCTCCAACCCCACCAAGAACAAAGCCAGAACCACAGCTGTTCAGCTCCTAGCTGGACATGATGCTAGGAAGACGCTCACCAGTTCCATGCCTGTGTTACCAGAGGAGTGGAAGGTTGACAGAAGATACCCAACAAACCCAGTTGGGAAAGCAAGGGGTGAATGTGAAACACTCCTGCCCTGTCACACCAGTGAGAGCCCCTTCTCTGTTCCGAAGCCCGATGTGCAGGTGCTGGCAGGAGCAGAGTATTCCCTTTGGGATGTAGCAGGCAGACTGGTTGGATGACTCTCATTTGTTTTCCCCTGGCCCCACATGCCGGGTGCTGCCCCTCGTAACCCTAATCTGTCCCCATGATGCAGTGCCCCATCCTGCCTTCCTGCAAGGCAGCACAAGCAGCATCTGTGTTTCCATTATGATGAAGAGAAGAAAGATGAACTTATGGCCACAGGTAAGGATTAGAGGTTGGTGTCTGTGTCCTATTTTGGGCTATACTGTTGGGCAAATTATTTAAGCTTTCCATACTTCCTTATCAAGAAACCTTACATTTGGAGATGAGGAAATCATGGTACTTCCTTCCCTCTTTGAGTTAAGTATCTGTCAATTCTTTGTGAGATGCAAAGGGATTAAAATCCCTCACAAATGCATGCAGATGCTTTTCACTGGTTTCTATACCTAGAGGATCCTATTGAGAAGCAAATATCAGGTCCTTCCCAATTAAGCAAGGTGCTTGTTCCTGTACCTCGTGTAACCTAAGCAAAAGGAATAGTCTCCATGGAAATAACCATCTTATTCAAAACTCTATTAAAACTAATACCTTTCAGAGCACCTGGGAAGGAACTGTTGATTGCAAAGCACCTGCATAACATGAAGCCAGAGGGAAGTGCCTCTCCACAAGCACGTTACTGTGCTGTCTTAAGGACTCAGGAGTGATCAAGAGGGACCAGCATGGCCATAACCTGCCCTAAGCTGGCAGGGGAGCTGGAGGACCCCAAGCACCAGAGGTGAAGGGAGCAGTCATAGCTCTCTCAATGGTAGAAGCTAATCCTGTCAAATGTGCTTCATCCCTGGACGTGGCTGGAGCCTGCTTGCAGGAACCCTGAGATAGGGAGGAAAATAATCTGTTTTCTGTCTCCTGTCATTGAAGCTGTGTCAGAAAAATGGATTTGCCTCTCTGTTTGTCTAGAACACAAAACCAGTTCATGGATGTGGCTCTGCTGAGCCTATTTTAGCCCATTTAAAGAGTCCAGCCTACAAAATCACTTACTCCTGGAAGAGGATGTGGGGCACTGACCACAGCATCTCAAAGGGAAGTCACCACTGCTTTGTAAAACCTGTGCTCGCTATTTCCAACCAGTGTCCCACTTCAGCTGTAGAAAATTGCCATCTAAAGGTGCAAATAAAACAAACAATACACAGTTGTAGTTTATTTAATGAAGGAGGCTAATTTCCCTCCATTGTCTGTTAAGGCATCACGCAGGTGTTCTATTTCAGAGCATATTACTAAGTGGTGCTCTAAGCCCAAAAGCTAATTTTTAACTTAATAACGTCAGTAATAATGACCTGTGATTACTACCTTGTGAATCAGAACCTAGGATACTTAAAATAATTAGCATCAAAGCCTAACTAGTAGCTTGCTAAATTCATTATCAGCCATAAACCATCAGCCCTGAACTGAACTTTAAATTGAGTGTTGGCATGGGCTCCCCCCACCTGATAGAGGCAGTATTTTAATGTGTATTTAATCTGGAAATTGAGCTAAAGATTTGGTCACCAATCTTTTCCTAAAGGAAGAAACTGTGGTATTAACACAAAATATAGTTTGATTAATAACCACAAGCTGTTTCATGTGATCCCTGTGGTGTTTGGAGCACATGTTCCCCCAGACTGGGGAATTGCTGCCGGAATTACTACACTGACCCAAACTCATGGCCAATGAAGCCCATTAACATCTTAGTGGTCATTTAGGGTTAGGGTTGGGGGGGGGGTTGGAACTAGAGATCTTAAGGTCCTTTCCAACCCAAACGATTCTGTGATTCTATGATTTCTGGGGGCTTCACAGGGTGAGAGCAAACAATCTGGCTTAAGCAAAGCAAGCTTGAGTAAGTCTTGACACAGGAGGTTCCTCAATGGCTCTTCACCCCAAGAGGTTATCCTTGTATATTTTATACCCCTTCTTGACAGTCAGCCTTCCCGCCAAGGTCAGGTGAAGACTCAGCTGCCCTCTGTCTCTGGAAAGATGACTGTTTCTTACAAGGTGACTGGTGACTCTACCTGAGCTGGCAAATGAAGGCATAAGAATAGCTGCTTGGAGCCCTGCTTTCACAGGGGCTATTGTTATCTCAGATCACTAGCTCTTCTCTAATAGCTAAAGGAGAAGCATACACCTTTCTCAAAACACGGTCAACAGCAATGAAGCAGAAATAAGGGCTTTGAAGTGTAGGTCTTCCTCCTGGGTAGAGGTGGAATAACAGGAGGTGCCTATGAGCAGCCAGTAATTTTGGCCATGAAAGTGGAATGACTTGGAGAAGGTCAGGAGCCCTTGGCTCCCTTGTTAGTGTTCTCCAGGGACCCTTCAGCTTGGCCATAACTATCTCATTTTGTTCATTTTGTGGCTAACACGTTATTGACAACTGCACATCTCACTTGATGCTCAATATCTACCACCACTATGGAGGAATTCAGAGGTCTTACCCTACTCCTGATGATCAATCAGATGCATCTATGCCTGCGACCTCAGCTGGGAGCCAGAGAACAAACCAGAGGTGAAGGCTGCCCTAAACTGGAAGGAATCGGTTATCCTGCATGTGTGCCATGCAGCAGAACAACCAGAACACCAGCCCCTGAGTAAAGTACTTCATGTATTACTAACACCTAAGTTAGCTTTTGTAGTTGTTATTAACATCTGTTAAGTCCAAGCTGAGACCTGAAGCTCGCTCTGCACTCAAACATTCTCCAGGTGCTCAGATTTCCTGATGTAGATCTGCCTGACAAAACAACAGCAACAACAAAGGCCTGAAAACATGCTGTTGATCTGGAGAAGAATTCCCTCCTCACATCCAGGAAAGTTCAGAGGATGCAGAGCTGTTAGTACCTTCTCACCAGCTTTCCCACCCACAGAATGAATAGCAAAAACCAGTTGGTTTAGGGTATAAACCAAAGTAGAAACAGGGAAGGGAAACCTACCAAGTACCCATAAAGAATTTGGCTAAAGAGCTGTGATGCTTCTGAATATTTGTCTTGATATTCTCCCACAGAAAATCAGAGGGAGGCCAAAGACTAAACATTAAATTGCTTTTAAAAATGCTACTTTAGGCCTTTTAGCCAATTTTGGAGATTTTTAACATTTTGTCCTGATGCAATTAAAGAAATATCCTCAGTCCCAATGATATTGGAAGTCAAATGTCCTAAATGTCCTCTTTTTCATATTTGTCCCAGCTGCCACATTATCACAGCCCAATGTGGGTGAGTCAGGAGTCTCTAGGATCAATCGTAGGCAGTACATAGAATGGTTTGGGTTGAAAGGGACCTTAAAACTCAGCCAGTTCCAAGCCCTGCCACATGGGAGCTTTTCCTAAAGGAAAAAGATCTCCTGGACTGAAAAAGTTAGAAAATATTTTTGGTGACTTAATAAAGACCCTGTAGATCATTCCCAGCTTTGTTGGAGCACAGCATTGCTACAAGGGGCTCTGGCTGTGCTGTAAAAGGCTCTCTAAGCTCACTTGTGGTCATGAAAGATCCCAGAGGAGGTTTTATATGATTACGAGCATCTCAGTCAATAGTCACCCTGGACTATTAGAACTTTATTTTGTTTCTATTATTAATTACATTCTTCACTGTCCTTTAACTGTGCTGGGAGAGGTTTTTTGCAACCTCATAAAACCCCTACAATAAAAATAAAGCCCTCTGCTGTTATTCAAACAAAGCAAAGTGGCTCTGATAAGTTTTCATCTATTTCCTCTTTCCTTATGGTATGGGGCTTTTTCAATAGTTTATACTCTTTAGCCAGCAAGAAGAAAGAGCATTGAGGGGGGGAGGAACGAGAGTCACTCTTTAACCTTGTTCTAACAGAATATGAATACACTTTTGTAGAGATGGGGCAGAAAACTGTCCACTTTCCCAGTTTTGTTATTTTCCTGTAGCTTCACACTTAGCTAAAAAGGTCCTTCATTAAACCCTGCAGCTTGTCTCCTAAGGCTGAGAAGTAACACGGACACCACGCTGGCTGACAGGGCCAGCATAACTCACTGATAGCCCTGATCGCTGAAGAGCTGCAGTGCTGCTTTATGGGCAGCAGCTGCTAGACAGGCACTTCTCTGCTGGCACAAATCTTCCTTGGTGTTACAGAACTGATTGTGGAAGCTGAAATCTGTGCCTGCATCTGGGTTTTCTCCTCACATCTGGGCTGATGTGCGATGAAAGATTCTGCTAAGGTTAATGTCATGATGAGCATGAAGATGAGACAAAGGCTGGTGACAACCTTTGTATGGTCCTGTCCTTTCTGTTTTTAAATACTGAACCATAGAATCACAGAATGGTTTGGGTTGGAAAGGACCTTAAGCTCATCCAGTTCCAGCCCCCTGCCACGGGCAGGGACACCTCACACTAAACCATGTCACACCAGGCTCTCTCCAACCTGGCCTTGAACACTGCCAGCGATGGAGCATTCGCCACTTCTTTGGGCACCCAGTGCCAGTGCCTCACCACCCTCACAGTAAAAAACTTCTTCCTTATATCTAACCTGAACTTCCCCTGTTTCAGTTTGAACCCATCACCCCTTTTCCTACTGCTACAGTCCCTAACGAAGAGTCCCTCCCCGACATCCTGTAGGCCCCCTTCAGATACTGGCAATTTAGTTACTGAAGCCATTTGGTCTGACTTGTTCAAGTTCAATTTGTTCATCAGTTTAGGCAAATGGGCAAACCCACTGGCAGTGCCCGGGGCTTTCAGCTCAAACCTCCTGTAACAGATCTGACTGCTCCAAGGTTTCCTTCCCTCCAGACCTACCTTCTGCAAAGCCTCTTGGCCAAGCAGGTCCTCCATCTTCTTCTCTATTAGGTGGGGTTTAGAGCACTTCACCTGCCCTTACAAGTCAGTAGCAGTAAGTCTGCAGCTCCCTGCAGGGCTCCAAAACCTGCTTGTGGGGTGGAGCAGTAAGAGACTCTGCAGTTCCCCTGCCAGGTATCAGGACAGAGGTGCAGCACAATGAATGATGGGGTCAAACAGCCGTACATGGGGAGGGAGAATGGATGCTCAGAGGAAAACAGGGGAAAGGGAAGGGAGAGGAGGGAAAGGAAAGAATAGAAAGACACAAAGAATAAAACTGGGGTGGGAAATGGAAGGTATTACCTAACAACTGGAACCTGCTGCAGGGTTTCACAGGGATGGTACATGCAGAAGAGGAGTAAATATGCTAAGAAAACAGCATGAGAGCTATATTACAGATGGAAATAAAGACAGGATCTCCAGTTCACCTGCAAGGAGGAAGGTGCACAAGCACTGAGGTAGCCTATGTGAAAGAATAAATCTGGCTCTGAAGCATTCGGCGTTGACTCTTCTCTATCTCCACAAGTGGATTTCCAGTCTTCCTATAGAAATCTTTGCATAGCCTACACACAAAGCTACACACACCATGGGTTACATGCAGGACTCCTTGACAGTCACACCATTTACAATCTCATTCCTTTTCCTCCCAGCAACATGAGGTAACCAAAATGTTACTTACTGCATCTCCATAGGGATTTACTCAGCATGAAATGAAAATCATTCAGCAGAAGTTGCCATCACTGAGAGAAACTGCCCATGGGGACCACTTTGCTCAGAGCTGTGCTTTCTGGGAACCAGGAGAAATGGGCTGAGGTCTGTGGAGGAGAGATCACCCTCCATGAGAGTTAATGTCTCATTGCTAATCTTCATCTTCCAACTCATCTCTGGATAGCAGTCTGTGGGAGAAACTGAAACACAGGGCAAAGCCTCATGTATAAGTAAATAACATCAACAACTGAGGCTTTTTATATGATATCTGGCATTGGCCAGTGATGAAGGATTTCACTGCAGCCACAAACCTGTTGTTCCACCTCCCTCCATACACACTTGTATGCACAAACACACACAGACTTCAGTGTCTGACTTTCACAGGTCAGCCCATGCTTTTCCCCTCATCGCCTGTGTCCTGCAACATCGCTGCACGGCTTTTGAGTCTAATCCCAGTGCTTGGTGGCTCTCAGCTGCTGTTTGAAGGAGGAGCAGTACGAGGCTGCAGCTCTCTGGGCTACACCTCCCTCCCAAGACTGCTTTACGGCACTTGGGCACCCTCCTCATTTAACCCACCAGCACTAGATAGACCCTCACAATGCCTGGAGCAGATCCTCAGGAAGTATGAGCTGCTGCCACCTTGCTGAAGAGCTATTTTGATGGCTCTGTGCCACAGTCCTGGTGCAAAGGAATCTTCATGAATCCTTTCAGGTGCATTGTTAATTCACAAGGGAACCTGTCGATAGCTTCTCATTGCACCACACAGCCAACCTTTGGACCAAAACTGAACAGAGCTGTTTAATCAGAGCAGTCCCCTCCAGTTCCCACGTCAAGGAGCTGAGCCAGATCTACATCTGAACTCTGTGGCTTGGGCCTGTTCTTAGCTCTGATGCTCGGGAAGCTGAAGGGACTTGGGAGGTTTCTCCATCTTGCTTATAAGCATCCATCAAAACAACTGTAAATGAGTTATGTTTCAAGTATGCAAGAACTTGCTTCTCCACGCCAAAAAACGATTAGTGTTCTCAGGCTTCCAGCAATGCAAAGCAGAGTCTGAAATGTCCTGATGAGAGATAGATGCATTTCCTCTTAGACAATTAATATTAGGGGTGGGTTTTATTGCTATTCTTTTTTATGTTGTTAACATCCTGCTCTCTTTCCTGGTTCCTCCCAAAGCTCTACAATGCAATTTGCAAAACTCCCCTTTGTAAGATGTAAACATTTACTAAACATTGTCTTTCCACTTTGTATTATGACAAAAGAATAGAAGTCAAGATGTTAAATGTATTTCTGTATTTGCATCTGAAAGCCCCAGGCCTTCCTGAACATACTTGTAGATAACCTCCATTGTTTCCAGTACATTACCTTTTCTGTACATCATCATCTCCATTAAAATCCAAAGGCAAGGTCTTTGCTGAAACACCGAGTAGGACCCACTTATTACCCAGTGCCTTACAAATGTATTAATGCCACATGATGATCATCTGTGTTGTTCCACCTCATTATTTAATACTGAGACGTACCCAGCCTGGCTCACAAACTCACTGCTGGGCACCTGAAAATGAGTGGCTTATTCTCTAATGCAATTACAACTAAACCAGAGGTCAGCAGCAAAGCCTTTGGGTGGTTTAGAGTGATCCAGCTGCCTTTGTGGGGTGGCCAGGCTGCATCAGCGCTTAAGGGGCTGCAGAACAAACTCACCCAGTGCTCAAGCAGCTTGGGAGGGCAGCAAGAGCTGGCGAGCCCCGAACCTCACATACAAACCACCAGAGAGCTGAAAACTCTCCTGAGTTTTCTCTGGAGCCAGAAACACCTGGAAACACTTCAATCACCTCCCTCACATCTCCACTAGATAGAAGAAATCCAGTGGCTTCATCAACTCTGCCTTTGCCAAAAGCCTTTGTAATGAATACAAGACCTTAAACCCAGTTTTGACGAAGTGCGGAGTACCCAAAGCTGCCTTTGCCAGCCCTCTTGCTGAACACCTTGCTGTGGCTCCAAGCAGACCATGGCCCCTTCAGCAGCATGCAGCAGCAGACCCACACTGGTATTCTTTTCTCTCCTTTTCCGTTTGCTTCTCTCTCTGATTGCTATAAGCACGGTCCTGTATTCCACAGCTGGTAAGAGATGGCATTCCATTCATTGAGGCTGTAACCCTCCCCAAGGGCTTGAAATAAAACTAGCTTTCAAAATTGCATTTCATACCGTAAGCACATGCTTTCTCTTTCCCTTTCTTCCCCATTATTTTGTGCATGTGTGTACACATGCATTTTTTCACGAGTAAAGAGCATACTTTACCCCATTACACGCACATTCTTCAAGCATAATTAGTTGGCAAATCTCCAGTTAAAACTCCTACTAAACAAGTAAACATCACTTAAAGAAGAACCTCTTGGTGTTAATTGGTGCTTTTCTTCATATAAAAGAAAATCTAAGACATAGGGATGTAAGAAGAGATGTTCAGACTGAGTCCCTAATACAGGTGTGGCTTTGGGATGTGAATTTACAAACCTGATTGAGATGAAGGAGGAAAGACTCATTTTTTTCTGGAGCTATAGGAGCAGTTTCAGAGCAAACCTGCTTAAACCTTTTTACAATCACAACCGCAGGGACCATCTTCATGAAACCCTCTGGAGGGAGGTGGGGCTGTTTGTTTGTTTTCAATAGCCTGTTAACCTCATCTGCTGCTGCAGACAAAGCCTTGGGGCCAATCCTGCAAACACCTCTGGTATTGTTCAGAGCAGCCCTTTTGCACCTGCCAGGAAATTTGTAAGATCAGAGAGGCAGATCCAACTCCTGCAACCTCTTTGCCTTCCTGGAAACTCCCCCAGAAGAGCTGGCTGAGGAGGATTAGGCTCTTGCTTCGGACGTTGACCATGTGATCTCTGTTTCTTTCAGTCTTGCCAGCCAGGGCTTACCTCCAGATGAGTATTTCAGCACGTGCTTAACCTTAAGCAATGAGATACTCGTGCTTATAGTTAAGTATAGGCTTAAAAATGTTGTTGGAAGCAAATCACAAGCACATTCTGACATATTTCTCTGGGCTGGGCCTAACCATAGTTCTCCTGTTAAAACAGTTGAGTGGGGTTTTTTTCCTCCAAACACTTATCCCATCACTGTAATTTCCCCCTTCAACTTCCCTCTCCAACTGCTTCATTCCAGTGAAACCAAGGGGAAATGACATTTTCTTCTATGGCAAGTAAATCATCATTGACAACAAACCATTAGATTATGCACGAACTTGCAGGAAGAGGGAATATCTTTTACTTGGATCAACTAACCCAAGCCAAATATACAGATGGGTCTGTCCCATATCTGGCTCTCCCTAAATAAAACATTGCCTCTCATGTAACTTGTATTCTCACAGTGCTGCATTACTCCAATACACACACTTGTGCTTTGCTGAGGTTTTAAGGGGCTGGGGGGAAGCTGCCTGCTCTGTTAAGTATCTAGGAACACAGAAGGAATGCAATGTATTGCTCCTGCTGCATAAGGCTGCCTAGCAGAGAGTTAATATCATTGCACATGAGCCATTTCACCTACAGCAAGAAGTGAAAGCATGCGACTACACCCAACAAATGTTCACAGAGCACCCTGCAGGGAATTTGCTTCCATTTCAAAGGGAGAGATCAAAACC
>JAOEHY010005087.1:0-105182 GCA_025447955.1 Psilopsiagon aurifrons
GTCTGTATGTTATGTACATTAAAAAAGAAACAATCCCCCCAACACCCTGACAACTGAACACAAGTACCTTTAAACAATTATCTCTGTCTTGGTCCCAGATTTAAATTTTGATGTCAAATCTTTAAAGATATTAAAGAAATTCAAGGTGAAATGCTAACAAGTAGTGTCTGGGACTGTATTTGTATGTTTGTCTGCATTGCTTGGTTTGCTGCAGCAGATGAAGCATGCTTTTGAAGACAGCAATCTCCAAAAATAGCAGGCAATGTTATCTCTTCAGACTGAGCTGTCTTCAGCAGTGCATACTGAGGCCTGTTTATGTGAACATAGTCTTCCTTCATACTCAGTGCAATGGTATTTTATCTGTGTTTATTTTAGGACTGGAGCTGTAGGCTGTCTTGAAATACAACTCTGTGTACTAGCGCTAACCATAGAGCAGTTGTACTGTAATAAGGTCTAACCAAGGAGAAAGCCAGTCCTGAGGTTTTCTTGTGGTTCTGCCACTTTTCTGAAAAATTTGGGATAGACATTGCTAGCCTTTGATGAGAGAAAGGACCATGTCCACAACATGCAGTAAGGTTTTAGCAAATATGTCTGAAAGGTATTTCATAACAAAACTTGTCGGACTCACTGCCAGTTCTGATCTGGAATTGCTTGTGGCCATCTTAGTGCGCTGCTGAGCTGAAACTGAAGGACTGAGAGGCTTCTGGATGGTATTTGCATGCAGCTTTGGGCTGGCTTAGAGCACAGATAACTGATTTGTGCCAATTTACAGTAAGAATATTCTGTACACATAACTCACCCTCAGACATCCACTAAAATGTTTTATGTCCAAATGGAGGTCAGTGAATGAATAACATTCTCCTTTTAGTATTTATTTGTGAAGTTGCAAGTGTCAATGGCAGCTCATAAAATACTTTTCTAATCTTTTCTTCTATGTAAGTGATTGCTGTAGCACCTAGGGATTGTTTGGATCTAAGAAGAAATCTTGTTAATGTAACTGCAAAAAAGGACAGAAGAATAACATGAATAATTCTCAATAATCTGGTCTGCCAGCCTGGAGGGGCTGTCATTGACACTGTCAAATATTCTATGTACAGACTGGACTCACAGTGAGTTGCTCTTTTCCTGTGTGTTTATACATGAGTATATCTCTGTGTGTGCACAATAACGAATTGTATTTGAAGATGTTTTTAAAATTTTTTCTATATTTTTAAATTTTTCACAAGGAACACAAGAAGAGAAAGCTATCAGCAAGATCTGTAATAGTAAAAAATGCAGCGAGGTCTTAATAAATGCATTAGGGATATGTACAAGATTTCTGTAACCTTTAAACCTGTATACAGACGAAACCAAGACTGTAAAAGCAAGTGTTGTGGAAATGCTTTTATTCAGACTTCAGCTATATTGTAAATTGTCTATCTTTGTATCCTTCTGCATTATATATCTTGAAGTAAATCAGCTAAGCAAAAAAACAACAAACAAAACCTCAGAGCCTCTTTTTTTAATTCCTTCTGTGCTCTGATAATTCCTCTGGAGAGGCTCCTTCCAACTGACCTGGGTCCTTCTGGAAGTGTTGTGCCCGTGCTGGACACAATACTCAATGTGAAGCTTCACCATTGCTGAGTAGGCTGGAAAAAGTATTTCACATGTCTGTCAAATAATACATGCCAGCTTAGTATCTCTTTGATTTTATTTGTTTTTCCCACAGCAGCAGGAGATGTTGGATTCCTGTTTAGCTTGTGATTCACTGTAATGCCCAAGCTTCTTTGCTGCACTACGGATTTTTCATTTCTCTTGTCCATTATATCTGTGAAATTTTGCATGTAAGATTTTGCCTTTGTTTGTTACTGAATTTGTTTTATCAGTTTGTTAGTGGGGTGTTTGGTTTTTCTTTTTTTGGTGTTCCATTTCTCAAGTGTGTCCATGAATTTTTTCAGTTTCTTCTGGTATGTTTGAAGTATCTCCTCCAAGCACACACTGCAAATTTAAGAAGCCTTTTCTCTTGTCCAAATCATAAAGATAAAAATTAACGTTACAGACTCAGGGACCCAGGATGAAAGTCTATAACATAATAGTTTCTGGATATAATTATCAGACTGCAAACGCAGTAGTAAGGCAAACAAGTTTTTATTTTGTCATAGTTTGTTTTCCTCAGCCAGGAGAGGTCCAAATCCCTTTTTATGCAGGTTTCTATTCATTTGGATGTGTAAAGCTTCTTTTCTTCCTCTGGCTGTCAGTTGGCTCATGGTGATAGGACTGGTATAAGAATGTAGGACATAGCAGACCTTTTACATTATTCTTTGGAAAATTGCTCAACAAATCATCTCTTTCTCTGGTGAATACTTAGTCTGTGTCCCAGTTGCAGATTGGTCTGTGCTTCTGCTCTTTCTGCAATGAGGAGCATTGTTTCTCTGTTGTGGGTTGTTCCCTGAGGATTTTGGTGTTTGCTGCCAGTCTCTTTTTGTGCTACATGACTTAGGGTTTTGCTAGCCACCACTGATCCTTTGAAAAATATTCGTTTCTATCACTTTTGCAATGCCCTTTCTCAGAGCCAGCCATGCAGTGTGAGTGGGAGGCTTGTCTTATGTTGTCCCTTGGGAAATTTCCTGGAAAGCTCAGCTTCACATGAGTGCTTCAGTAAGCTAGATGCATGAACCATAACTCTCAGGGTTTTGGAATGCGTTATATTAGTTATTTATCTGGTTATCACTCTTAACACAAGCTGTGCTAAGATACATTTACATCTCTAACACATTCAGTGTAGCTGTTACCAATTGCAAATATTTGTAAAAAGGATGAAAAGAAAAAGTGTTTTTACTACAAGAAAATTTAAGAGTGCTCTCTCTGACCTTGTATTGTGTGAACGTGCTGAGATGCTTTCATGATCCATTTAGCTTTTTTTATGCTGAATAAAATATGCTTGCTTTTACAGTGACTTCTTTCTTGGAATCCCCCTGATGTCCAACTTGGATTCAGTTCCAACTCTTCTGCTTTACTTTATATTCCTTAACCCTCTCAGGGAAGGATCTTGTGCTTCAGCTTATTTTTTGCTCCTTTCGTTATTTCTTGGGTAAAAAAAAAACAACCACCACCCCCCCCCCCCCAAAAAAAAACAAACCTAACAAACCCAAACCCCTTGTCATTTGGATGATCTAGCATAATCTTTTTGTATTTAAGATGTCTGTTAACTTCTAACTTACTGTGGAGAGAATCACTACACCACCACCAATGCAAAACCAGGGTACTGTAGGTGTCTTTCTCATCCTCTCTTCTTGAATTCAAGAGGCTTTTAATAATTAGCTAATATTAAATTTTGTTGAGTTTATTGAATAAATACTGAAGGCCAGGCCAAATTATTTTTTTGAGTACTTTTCAACTTCTTTTTTTTTTTTTTTTAACCTGTATAAATTCCTTTTCAAGAGCAAAAATCAATATTTTTTTCGGATGTCAAAGTAACTCAAAATAAGTCTGTCTGGAAGATAAGTTCATAAGTTCAATTTCTTGTAGTTTGAAACTCAGAACTGTCTCTATCATAACCTATAAATGGACTTAATGCTTGCAGAGCTGCTGAAGTACTTCATCTACCACGTCTTTCTCTAACACTAGAAACAGGGCTTTTCTTTCTTCTCTCCTTTGGTTTGATGACTCTCGTTGGTTCTATTATTTTAAGGTTTGTGGCAACATACTTTGCTTGTGCAGTTGTACAGCTTTTCATCTGTGCTACCTAAACTACTTTGAAGTGCACAGGTAAAGGTTTCCTAGAGTCTGAATCTCTAAACTATGTTGACAACACTATTATAAGAAAAGTTGGAGAGCATTGAACTGTATTCTACATAGAGTGCAGTCCTGGAGATGTTGCACATGCTCTTTGCTCACCTACCAGGTCAGTGCCTAAAAGAATAAAACTGATAACCAAGTAAATGTCAATTTTCCAGGTACTAAGTAGGTTTGGAAATTCTGTGCAAAGTTGCTCATACTTGCCAGGCCTGGTGGTAGTCTGAGTTCAGAAATGCAAACTTATAGGCAGCTGCATACTTGTAATGGAATAAGCAAGAGAGGTGTACCTGTGGTGTTTAAATATTCACAAACCAAATGAGCAACATGATTCAGAACTGCATTGTTGCCTACATTCTGTCCTAGTGTTTATTCTGTTCTGGCTATTAAAGCTTGTAAAGAATGCATTCCTGAAGGCCCAATCTTAAATTCCTATTAAAAAAAAAAAAAATAAAAATTGTTCTAATTGCTTAGAAATTTCTCAACAAATAAGTTTATTGGATTACTGATAGTTATGAATTGCTGTTAATGCTGAAACCATTTTTGGTGTTCCAAATATTTTATACTGAGTATCTGTTAAGCTTATGTAGGCTTTTAACATGGTTTTAACTTCAAATACCTGAGTAGTGCAAGTGGTTATATACATAAATATATATGTATATACTGGTTTATTAATAATCAGGCTGTTTTTCAACAGTAAGTTAAAAAAAATAAGCAACATTTGTGAGCTAATTTGTTATGCTCTAGTGTAGTTGTAGATAATGTTGACATTTCAAATGAAATTTTATGCAGTTAATGTTTAGCTAATACACATTAATAACTATTTTTTAAGCAAATAATGGCAGGTTTACACAATAATTATTTTAAAATGGGTGGATTTAAACTGTGCATGCAACCTAATAGAAAAACAGCTTCCCCCTTCTTCTGTCAGTATTGTTCAGTCTGTGCAGATCCTGTGAAGTAAAACTGATTTTCATTCTCCTTTTAGAATTTAATAACTAAGTCTACTAATATAGCCCATATTTATGCAAACTCAGAGCCCTCTGATTGTCTGTTGGGGTGCCATAGGAATCAGTACGAACACAGAAAGAGCTTACATACTTTACTGGAGATTCAGTTGCCTGTTAAAGAAACCTGGTCTTGCTAGAAAAGAGAGAACTGTTTTGTTAGTCTGCTGTTATCTAAGTATCAAGGGAATGAAAGTAGCTAAGAGCTGGAAAAGGCTTAACTGGTAACCCCAGTGATAATGGAGGATCTGGTTTGCATAATTTATCAGGATAAATGAATAAATAATATACGTTGCAGACAGTGTTCTGGACCCTTTTTAAGCTTAGACTTTCTATCTAGAAGAGCAGAGAAAGGATGCCAATAAAAAATGACTGCAATTACTGCTTTTGTGGCGAAGTGGCTTGATTATTTCTGAAAATGGAAGACATCAGCATTGGATAACCCCTGGGCAAAAAGATTTTTAGAAAAGAGAAAAAAGCAAACAAAAAGAAAAATAAAAAAAGCCATAGGTTACCTAACTGACTCAGTTGGGGTCCATGTGCATGGCCTTTGGAAACAAATAGTGAAAAATTTATGGAGCATCTAAGCTTCCACTTAATGAGAAGGTGCAATCTGAACATCTCCTTAAAACAACATGAGTTATTTCAAAAGCAAACCAGTAAGGATACACTGAGGAAAAATATGTAACCTGTGGCATTCCCTACAAGGGAGTGCTCTTTTTGCCAGAGTAGAGATGCCTTTGTTAGTTTGAGCACTGAGTTTGGTCACAAATTGTGTAATTCAGTGGGTTGCAGATATAAGAGCAGAGTAGCATCTGCAATGCTATGAAGGTCTTAAGGTTGTCCTAAAATAGTCACTGGGATTATTCAGCAGTCAGGAGACTTTCAAGAAAAAAGGTGAACATTTGTGAAAAGGGAATTGGAGCTCTAAGATGAGGAGAAAAGTGGGTGTTGCACCACTCAGTTTCTTCATCTAGTTCTAAAAATAAAACCTGCAAAGTCACTCTCATTTGGATATCTATACTTTAGAAGTATATGCAGTTATACAATATATATATGAATGCATGTAAGTGCACTTTGACAACATATATTGATTATTTCTCTCTCTTCTCACTTCTCATTGCTCTTACATTAAAATATGCCAATACAGGCTTTACAAAATGAGCTAATGTACTCTACCAATGGTCTCTGGAGAAATATCAGGTAAATATCAAATTCCAGCACAGATGGTACCTATTACTGTCTTCTCTAGTCTATATTCTAATCTGACTGGAACACAAACATTTACTGGATATAATGATGTAATGATATAAAATCCTTTTCAGAATGATGAGAAAATGTTAAGTCATTGTGCAAATTAATTACTCAGAACATTTGGTGAGGGAATATGTTTTGTTATTTAGTATATGTACATGTGAACATAATAACGCATACTGATGCCCATATTTACTGGAAAAAAATACTATTTCAATGGTACAAGTAAAATCTAGTAATGTCAACTTTTTAAATTAAAGGTCATTGATGCTACATAATTATTTACATTTGAAAGTAAGGATACCAAGGGGAATTTTTGTTATGGTATCTGTGACTTGGTTGAAATAATTAATTTTATAAAAATATATGTATATTTGTAATTATGTGTACACAAACAACAGCTTACACACAAAAAGAAGTGCCACATGAATCTTCCTGGTAATTTTTTTCTTGAAGACTTGTTTAAGTCTATATGTGTTTTAGAAGGTAGGATATAATGATGTTTTATAACAGTCATCTATGAACAGTCATCTTTATGAACTATTAAGTTTGCAGAAGCTTTCTTGCTTTGCTTATTTCAGTAGGCTTTGTGGACCTATTTCTCATTTGGCATTGCACTGGTAGGGTTTGGTGCTTTTTCAATCTATAATTAGATGTCACTTATATAAAAACAGTAATATGACATAAGGGAGTAGTCAAAGAATAGGCACAGAAAATTGCACAAAATGTAAGGAATTCTTTCGTTTACGTCCTTAATACCTGTTGGGCTTTTATTATGAGAGAGTTGACAGAAGAAATTTCAGGTTATAGGATGATTGCTCTCTGAATACCAGAGATGCAGCATGAATATTTCAGTATCATAACATACTTGCATTTTAGTAAGAACAAGTTCCACAATTTCTGATTTTTTAAATATCCTTTGTAATTTGCCTCTCAAATTATATGATTTCTTTCTCAGAATAAAATCCCTTTCTGTATAGTTAATCATTAAAAAGTCTTCTGTGAATTGCAATCAAAATCTCAGAACTAAGAAGCAAGAAAAGTTTTGCGTATTTTCCTGTGGAGAATGTAATGACATGTCTGTATAGCTATGTTTATACTTTTGAGATGCTGCCCTATGCATAGTACCCATCCCGTGAGTGAGATGTGTTCATGTGGGGGGATTGAGATGAAGTTTATGTGGCCTTGCCAAAGCCTGAACTGTCACCTTGGGGTGGTCTGGGAACTGTACTGGACCTTTAGCTTTCCTCAAGGATTGTTCTGGAGCTTGACTTCATTGTTTGCAGCTAATAAATATTGGCAAGCCTGGCAAGAGCCTAGGTGCAGGCAAATGTCTGACTGACACTGTAGTTGTAGCAATGTCATCTTCAGAAAAAGTTATAAACACAGACTAGGTGTTTTTTCATGGATTGCTTTCTACTTCCTTGAGTTGTGTAAAGAAGTATTAGCAGTATTACATCCATCCATCCGCCCAAAAGATTTGATCTGAAGATTTTAATGTGTTCCATGTATCTGTCTCTAGTGATGCACAGAGTGAGAGAGAGATGAACAGGCATTCTCTTTGAACAGGAGCTGAACCATTTACAGTGGACTGTTCAGAAACAGGGAAGAAAAGGAGAATTAATGCCGACCAGTTCCATCTGTTAAAGCCTTATGAACGTTGTCTCCTCTTTCTCTCTGTTGTAAATGGTTCCCTGGGGGAAGAAAATAGCTTTTGTGGAGTCAGCTATAATTCTGTGCCTGGCTTTTCAAAAGATGGTGCGCTTTGTTTTTATTTTTTATTTATTTATTTTTTTTTTATTTTTTGAAGTGTTTTTATTTCTTTTTGGAAAAACAGTGTAATTTAGGAGGCAGAAAGCACTGCATTAGAAAGCACAGCATTCTTAAATTCTGACATTTCATAAGTTTTCACAAAATATAAAATCTACTGTATGTGATAATACATTGCAATTTCCCTTACCCATCTAGCAGCATACTTTCTTTTCATAACCTATATTTGCTGAGAAAATTCATCACATAGATTTCAGTGAACAGTACTGCTTTTATTCTCTTCAGTTTGCCCTGCAACCATACCTGCCCTTAGCTTTGGTTACATGCTTCAAAAGGGGCTTGAAACAAGTTACAATATACAGCCTTATCTTTTGATGTAAACATTCATCTCCTTGTGTTCTGATGGGTACATTTGTTTCTGATCACAAATTATGTAGGCATTCAAAAGGTGAAAAAGCAGGGAACATTTCTACAGAATAGATTTATAATTTATCTGGTAATGCATAGGGAATAAATGATTTTATATGACATTCTGAAATATGCTTTTTTTCATTACTGACATCTGTATAGGGGTGTATAAGCTTATAAATGTGTGTGCTTATATCATGTTTCTAATATCTTAAATGCAATTCAGTGCCTCTTCTATCTTGGTATTTGTATATCCACTTATTCCTTATGTCTCTTTTTTTTCTTGGTGGCTTGCTTGGTTGTTTTTTTTGTGGGTTTGTTTGGTTTTTTTTTTTACTTCACAATGCTTCCAAATTATCTGCCCTAAAATATTTGAGCTACTATACTACATTTCACTTCAGTACATCACTCGATTTGTGCATGTGTGTAAGATCTTGGAGTTTGCAGTTCATCTTGTTCTTCATAGGAACCAAAGTAGCAATCATACTCAAAGAGCGTTGTTCTATTGTAAATGGTGCGAAGTATCCATACTTTTAGATACAGGAAACAAACAACACTCAAATAATAGAATTGAATTTGGAAAGCTATCAGGTTATTTGGGATGAGCAAATGCCTTACAAACCATTCAGGTAGTTCGTATGACAGGTACGGATAGAATTTGTCAGTATATCCCAGCACTTTCCAGCAGCTAGAAGACAAAATCATCAAATGGAAGTCTGTGAAATCATTAGCCTACTATGCTCTAAAAATCATAGAGCTGAAATACTGAACTGGATACTCTCACTTGCTCTTCAGCAGTTATTTTTAAGATGCAAGCAAAGCTAGAAACCTTTAAGTTAAATCCAGTATTTTGAGGTAATAAATGAATTTCACAATGTGTACACATAGAATATTATGAGGTATCATAAGACTCATAATAAAATACAGGGAAGAGGGATATTTCCAAGGGCAATACAGTATGATTTGTATCATTGTGGTCCCTTTTAAACTGTCCTATGTTTTCTATTCTGAGGTAATCTGGACTTCTTTCATACGGCATTTTTACTTGAAATGTATGATTTTGATATGCTGAATTCAAATAGCAAATGTTATGTGGTGTGTTACCTGTAAATGTGTGTAACTTCATATGGATTCTCATATATGATTCACACAAGTATATTCTTCTGTTCAAAGAATAGTTTAAGTGTCCACAATGCTTACAAATATGGAGTATGTAAGCAAGTACAGAGAAGGGCCATGAAGATGATCTTGGCTGGAGCACCTCTGCTATGAACATAGGCTGAGAGAGCTGGAGTTTGTTCAACCTGGAAAAGCAAAGGTTCCTGGAAGATCTTACAGCAGTCTTCCAGTACCTAAATGGGCCTAAAAGAAATCTGGAGAGGGACTTTTTACAAGGATATGTAGTGACAGATCAAGGGAGAATGGCTTTAAACTGAAAGTAGATTGAGATTAGATATTAGACAGAAATTCTTTACTGTAAGGGTGACGAGGTGCTGGTACAAATTTCCCAGAGAAGTTGTGGCTGCCCCATCCTTTGCATTACTCAAAGCCAGGTTGGATGGGGCTTTGAGCAGCCTGGTCTAGTGGAAGGTGTCCCTGCCCATGGCAGGGGAGCTGGAACTTAGATCATCTTTAAAGTCCTTTCCAACTCAAATCATTCTATGGTTGTATGAATCCTGGACAGCAGTTCGGTGTGAGGGATTAAGGCAGAATTATGTAGGAAAGGTATACATGGGAAGGGAGCCAGTCTCTTTTTTTCCATAGGAACATTGTATCTCTAGTTACAAATAGCATTGTTTTCTTTCAAAGAAACACAAAATACTGACAGTGCTGCATTTTTTTCCCAAAGCTTAAGCTTTAATAAGTAAGGAATGCTGAAAACATGCTTTTTTACCACATTACAATTTAAATTATATGCTTTTGATTTTCAGCTGAGCTCTGCAAGAATAGTCCTTGACTCAAATCTGTTCCAGATCCTTTCTTGTTCTTAATTATGAATGAAATACTTACAATATCTGTCAGCATCTACCTCTGTTTTCCTTCTCTCTCTTTCTCTTTTTAACCCTAAGGAATAAATAAATACAGCATCAAACTAAATATTCGAGTGGCAAAGACTTCATGGGGATCCCCACTGCAATTTAAACCACTGTTCTCAGTTTTATAGTTGCAGTATTTGGGATCATTTTTTGAGTTTTGCACCAGGTCTTAAGTGTTAGCTAGATTTTCTTTGCAACTGTGTTGTCTTACATAGAGTGTCTGTGAAAGATAGCAAGTCAGAATAACAGGGTCACACCTCTGAATTATTATAGAAGATGTTTGAAAAATTACCAAGGAAAAACCTGCTTTGTATAGGTATCTTACTGTTGAAAAGACAATTTTCCCCTTTCAAAAGAATGCACGCGTTGGTGTGGAGCTGCTCTGGAGTTTTATTTTGTTAGGCTGCAAATCAGTTTCTAGCTGTCGGTTCCTAGTTTTATTGTCCAGCCTCTCTTCCCTATTTTATTTTCCTTTCTGCTCTTCCCAGGTTATCTGAAAATTTTTGTCAAAACTCCTATCTTCCTGTTTGCCCTTTGCCAAAGCACATTGCTGAGTCATCTGCTACCATGCTGAATTGCTACTTCAAAATGCAGTTCATTCTTCCTTAACCTGGACCAGTGCCATGCTCTGTGGAGAGGGCAGGAGCCTGCCAAAACACATCTTTAAGGAGTACTTACTGCATTAGAAATGGAGGGAAGTAGAAGACAGTGCTGGACATGGGCCTTGTTTCATTCTAGTGCCTTTTAAGTCTGGCTTTGTGTAGTTTCTGTAACAATAGAAGACTAAAGAGAAAGCTCAGTTCAATATCTTTAATACCTTTTCTTGTATGCTTAAAACAATGAATACATAGGCTCTTAGGGTGCAGGATTTGCTTCTGTTTCAAAGAGTTTCTAGTATGGTCATGGTAGGTTCATGCAGAAATTAGTCAACAGCTGGCTCTGTGTGCTGACACTTGCATCCTGCATTACTGTACTCTGATCTTCCTAATGTTAAAAGGAGGTTTTATATTTAGTCTTGCATCTTCTCTTATTAAAGACCAAACTTCAGTTGCTATGATTGAATGGATACTGGTTTTGTTGCCGTGCTGTTTGAATAATCTGGCCTTGAATGAGACATACAGCTATTAGCATTTATAGAAAGGAGGCAACTTAATTTTAGTACTAAAGAATCATAATTGGGAAGAAACTGCAAATTAGATATCTACAAGAATTTCTAAGAATTCTCCATTAAACTGCAATTATTGAATGCTTCAAGTCTACTTCGAAGGCCTCACTTCATCAAACTGTTCCAGGAAAGCAGACTTTGCTTTCCTGCAGAACCAGCTGCAATTTGGAAATTGCTGAGTGCATGGAAGTACATTTAACCAGGCCCAAAATCAACAAAAATTAAAAATGCTAAACAAAGTCAAAACCTCTTCATTCAGTAATATAAAGGCAGCGAGTTAACTAATGTATGTTTAGGACACAGTTTTGCAAGCCTGCACAATGGCAACTTTATGCTCCTGGGAAGCCCTTGAACTGTACAGAACCACTCAAATGTTTAAAAACACATCTAAGTTCCCTTTTAGCATGAAAATAACATGTTTACAATGTTGTACTCTGTTGAGTTATTTTTATAAAGGACGAAAATATTTTTATTGTGCTGTACCCCTGTTAGAAAAATTACTTCTACAAGACACAAGATTTGTATCATGTCGTATTGCAGGAAAATCTTTGCAATTTATCTTCTTGGTTCACTGTGTAAGAAGATAAAGATGATAAATTATAACTTTCCAAAAATTAGCTTTGTGTGTAATTAATTGCACTTACTATGTACATCAATTTTCTTTTTGCTCTTTCTATTGATAAAGCATTTGTGAGAGGAATACATAGTGTCCCAGAAAGCTAGAGCTAGATTATCTGTTTAAAAAGCGGGGGGTGGGGTGGGCGGTGTGGTGTGTGACGACGACGGGACACAAAGGCGCACATCATGAAAATCCAGAGAATGTAAAATTGTCTTCAGTAATAATATTTATAATATTTTTTTCAATATCGAAAAAGCAATGAGCATTTTGATGCAGTTTACAGCAGGCGGGTTTTGGTTGCGCCTGTGCTGCAGCACCACCTAGTGACCCAGGGAGCTGGAGGAGGTTCCTAGCAGCTGCCGCAGCTGCTGCGGGATAAAAAAAAGAGGGGAAAAAATAATAATAAAAAGATTACCATCACTTGCAAAGAGCTTTGGAGCATTGATAGTAATTTGCAAGGGTTTTTTTCATGTTTATCGGGAAAAAAAGTGCTACTAATGTGTCAAATTTAGCATAATAAAATTTACAAAATAAAACGCTTGATCTTGCAATGGTAAAGCTGATTTAAACCCCTTAGGGAAATGTGTGAATGTTTATGTATATATTTATATTTATAAATATTTATATTGGTGCTCTCTTAAAGCATTCAATTTCTACAGTGCTTTACATGAGAAAAGTATCAGCTTGCAGTGCTGCTGATGGGAGACAGTGTTTAACTGGAGGGTGTCCCTGAAGAAAGAGGTACTTGTAACCCCAGAAATTTATCCTTGGGTTCAAAATTACAGCATCTCCAGGTCTGCATGGGTCACTGGATAGTTTTACAGTTGTTTACACAGCGTGAGTTAATATGATCACATCCCTTGTATATGCAGACCAGACACAATGTGACTTGTGATGAAGTCCAAAATAAGCTAGTAGCAAAATCAGAAGTAAGAACAAGTTATTTCAGTTTCACCAGCCTATGAGACCACTGCTGTTATCATTCCCACACCTTCTCAGGCATTTCCTAAGGCAAGCAATCTTTCTGTAACAGCATGGTTCTTTTACTGTTTTTTTTTACACTTCTCAATTTATTTTCATCAAAATGAGCTTTTATATTCTGCAGTAAGCATTAATATAAAACAAGTTTTCTGGAAGAGAAACAGACATCAATAAAACAACATCCTGGAAATGTAATGTATCCAGCATGTTAAAATTTTACTGCCTCATGCAGTAAGTAGACTAATGGATTTTGTTAAACTTCCTTTGATAAATTAATAACCATCTAAATATCTAACATCTAGTTATGTTTCTAATTAGACACATGATAGACTCCTTTTATCCAAGTGTACTCATGCTCTTCTTCACTGAAAAAAAAAACCAACCCAAAATCCAAAACAAAGCTAGTGAGATAGTCTGAACTTGAAACTCGGGAAGAGACTGATTGTATTAGCTGGATGTGTTCTCAAAAGGTATCTCTGCTCTGTCGTAAAAATCTCTGTGTTCTCTCCTTTTTTTCCTTCTATGAAGTTCTGTAAAAATTATTCACACATAACACATACAGCTGTGCACATCAAAGCAGTAAGACAACTGTAAGGAGCAGTGTGAAATACGCAGCAAAATGCTGGACTGATTTTGTGTGTGGAGATGAATAAGGGGCTGACAGTCCATTGAAGCAGTGATGAGATTTTTGTATGCTGCGTTTCCCCTAAACTCTGTTTTTATCCTGTTGCCTTGGAACAATGTGTGTGTTCATGTAACTATGGAATAAACCTGGTCTTGCACAGTTTCATTTTGCTGCAACTCATATGGACTGAAAGAACAGCTGAATAACTTGATATGGAAAGCTTAAAGGTCATGAATATTGGATGTAACAGCTGTTTCCATAAAAAAAAAAAAATATAAAATTGAATGATGTAATCCCATTGCCCAGAAATGTCTGGAATGTGGCAATCAGTCACTTGGAATAGGAGAAGGAAAACCAGTTTTAACCAGCCTTTCATTTCCTAGGAAAGACCATGTTTAGAGTTTTGCATGATTAAATCCTCCAGGGCAAAAGCTACAACTTCATTTGTCTAGCTATTTATTCTCTATGAAATATTAGAAATGCAATTTAGAAAAAGAATCTCTCTTCAATAACTTTATTCAGCTTTTGTTTTTTTCAGACGGCGGATGAAATATTAGAGAAGTCTGGTTCCACTTAGAGTCTTTTAGTTACAATATATATCTCTGAATATGTCAACTCATACTTTGCATTGATAATGCATTGAGGATTATTTTTAATAGTATGCTAATTTTGAACAGTGTGAGTGAATTTTGCAGCTTCATCTGTTTTCAGTGCACTTGTTTGCTAGAATAAATAGAAAGTCAACAATTCTCACAGCCTTAATTCCTTATTCTCTGAAAAAAAGATTTGAAAATGTAAGGAGGAGCAGATGAAATCTTCATTCTCTGCTGCGTGCAAATGAAGATAAGCTGTGGCAAAGGGATACATAATAAGTATGCAGTGGGGAAAAAAGGATTCTCAATGATTCTCAGTTTAAATGCCAGTAATGAAAATGCCAAAGGCGCACTATTTACTGATGCTTTCTTTATCAAAAGGAGAGGTTAATGTCAATTCTACTTCTCTGTGCCTCATAGGTGTATTTCCTCACACAGTTTTTCTGAAGACATTTAACAAATGCAAATATATGCAGTGGGACCAGTACTTGGGACAGATTTCTTGCTAAACTTCCTATTTTAATTAAATTATGGTGATACATAGACTGCAAAAACTGCCATGTTAAAACTCATTTGTTTTGTTCTATTTGTTTTTCTAATGGATATGTTTTCCTTTTCTTATTAGGATGACCTAGTGGGGTGCACAGGGAACACTTTCGGGGAAATTATGAAAATATTAGTTACTTGAAACTTCTTGAATTTTGAATATTCTCACTCTTGTGTTTAGACTTGGTTATATTACTTGTAAGAGCATGAAACCATCCTATTTTGACACCTTCAAGCCCCCAAATTGAATTTTATCTCAAATTATGGTGTGCAAGTCTTTGATGTACTCCATGCATAGCTACACTTTAGTGAATTAGTAAATACCACATAGAAAAGGGATCTGAATTTTGGTCTCTTGCATTCCACTTGAGAACCTTAGAAACATATAATAGACTGGTACAGTTTTTTCACTCATGCACATTGAGTCACTTAAACCAATTGGTATCATGGAGAAAAAGCCTATTCTGCATTTGAGGAACTTTTCCAGTCAAATTGTGCACAATTTTTTTTTGCAAAATTTTGGCTTATGTTAATAGATGTATTTTCCACTAAAGGTTTATTTAACTGGAAAACCTGAAAATAGCTTAACACATTATCCATCTCTGTTTACCAAAACCATAAGATAAGGTTGATTGTAGGTAAGAGCTGTGTTCTTGATCTGTTATGTGAAAAATGGAAGTTTGTAATATAAATTATGTAGGCTGTCTGGTTGGTAATGATAGCATAAGAGAAAAATCATATGAGTTAAATGTCAAACAAAAGTGTAATTGAAAAGAGTTACAGTGATATTGCAAGTTTGAAATAAGAAGCCTTTCATATCTTCTTTCTGATATTTTTTTTTTTGTGAAAAAACCGCAAACAAGCAAACCCAAATTCTCATTGACAAATAAAAAAAAAAAACCCACACAATGATTCTATTTGAAGTGAATAAGTCAACCCACAAGTGATGAAACTGGTCATGGGTATCACTTCATTAAATGTTTGCATTTTACCTAACCCTTCTGAAAGTATTTGTATTTCAGGGAAAATATGACTCAATCATTAAATCTACCCCTGATCTATTTTCCTTACTACCTTCATTCTTCATGTCTCTAGAAAAATTTGCTGAAAATGTGCCCCATTGTGCAGAGCTACTAGCAATAAACATCTTTCAAAATGTTTATGATCCAGCTCTGCTGAATCCTCTGTGTAGTGTTTGATTATTAAAAAGTCAGCTTATGTCTGTTATTCTGCTTACATTTCTTTCATAATAGATTTATTCATGTTTTTTGTAGTTTTTTCTGCTTAAGGTGGTAGTCCATTCCCATCTCATCAGTAGACTACATGCCTTTCTCACCCAACTTGACTCTCCTATAGCTCCTTCCTGGAACATGGAGTGCAGTAGAGCAAGTAAAATCCTAGCTAGTAATTCAAATGACATGCTGAGATGTGTTTCTTGGAGTTACCCAGCATTCAACAGGAAATGGATTTCCTGCAATTAGGCAGGCATGAATCAAGTTTCAAAGAGAGAACTGAGCCACAGATTCTCAGCATATTATATGTTAAACCGCAAAACTGAGGAAGCCATTGCAGGAAGCCATTGCAGATTCATAGCATTTCCAGGCATTACACCACTGTTGCATATAAATGAAATTCAGGTTTTAATTTACCTTGGAAAATCTATTTCATTCTGTAAAAAGGATATAAATCCAGTGCAGAGTATGCATCTACCTGTTTAAGTACAAGCACTTGATGAAAACTGGTATTTTTTTCTATGAAAGATACAATATTTCTGAACCAGAATTATTCAAAACTGGAATTTAAATAATTTGAAAGTGAAATAAATTGAAATAATTCTTACCCATGATTTTTAAAAAAATGCGCCCAGAGAACTTCATATGACATTGTTCTAAATGACTTGAGTAAAATGAGATAACGCAGTGTAGGGTACAATCTTTGAGAGCAGAACTAGCGACTGTGGCCAAACCTGGAAATGCTTCTTCAGTCTAATTTTAATCTCCTCTACTCTGAAGTCAGTAGTCCTAATCTGCTTTTTTACTAAGCACTGAAACGAAACATTTGCCTTGATAGTATTCTTCCTGCCTTTTTTGAATCAAATACTGCTACATTTTTCAATATCTTTTTTACTTTTATTTTTAATTACTGCTTATTCCTACAGAAATCAACCTATTTACATGCTCAGGAATTAATCTAAAATGGAAAACACGTCTATTTAAACAGAGACGTTGTGATTTCCAGGTTTTAAAAAAGAGGATGTCTGAGAGAGGGAAAATATTTTTTATTAGCTTTCTGAAGAGTTTTTGATGGCTGAGGCTATCCTGCATTAGCGAGCCAAGGCTTTCATGATGTCTTCAAATACTTAGGTTATGATACTTCATAAGAAATCTTCTCTGGAAGGTATTCTTCTGAAAATAAAAAAATATAAAAAAATAATTGTATGTCCATGACAGTAATATTTCTGTCTTTACACTCAGAGTTCAGAAGTCTGCATTCTTTCACGTACTGTGCTATTTGTGGTAACTGTAGTATCCTTTTGAGTGTTGACCATCTAAAGGTATATGAATGGTCAGTTCACTCAAAAACTCAATCTCTTGACCTCATATTTGACAGCTCTGCCTGGTGCAGATGTTGCATTCTAAATTTTGCTATTTAGGATACCTCTAATTGTTGCTGATTATTTTGAATGCTATCTCAAGTTTGAATGTGACTCAGGAAATACTTGACAATTTAAAATTTGGACAAAGTGAATTTAAGTTGTTTTCACCATTGTTTTCTCCATAGTCTCAGTTCTCGGAAATACTTTTTGCCTCAAGTGAATTTTGCTGTAAGGCCAAGGGAGCAGTTTCATTATCATTAGTGATGTGTACAAGTTACTAAATAATTTACAAAAACAACTTTTCTTGGTATGGTTTCCCTTTCCCTCCTCCATAATTTACCCTCTCCTTTAAAAAAAAAGTCTTTTTTTTTTTTTTTTTTATTTATTAGTGTTTCTGATTGTGGTGCTTTCAGAAAAGCTTGTCTTGTGTGTGTACACACAGATGAGCTGACGCACCATTATAGCTCTAATCTGGGGTCATCGGAGGAGCTGCTACTATTGGAAGCATGAGGATGGGTGGGAACGAGAAAGCTGATCCACTAACAAAAGAGAAGAAAGAACGGGGGAGGAATGAGAATGATCAACAAGCGAGGGTGTGGAGGTATGACTGAGCCTTTTGACATGTCTTTGAAATAGTTAGGCAGCCAGAGAATGCAGAAGGAATGCAGGACAAATGAGGGTTACCAAAGGCCTGTACAGAAGAGGGAGCCCTTTTCAAGATAACCAAGGAGAAATGAAAAGGCATTGTTAGAGTCCAGCCGTAATAAATTCAACCTCACAAGTTATTTTCTCCTCCCATTCGGAATGAAATAGGTAATTATTATAAATGTGAACATTACAAAAGTAACAGTCTCTGTTTTGTAAGTGATGAATCACTCCATTGGGGAAGTCAAACTTCCTATTAATACATTTTCCAGGCATATGATCTACAGGTCCCAAAATAAAATCTAAGGTTCCTAATATTAACCCAGTGAATATTTCCATCCCATTCAAAGCTTAAAAATAAAAAAATAAAAATCAAAGTGAATTGGAGATCAGATATTCACTTCTGTGCTGTGAATTAGGGGGTCTCTGTGAGATCAGATTGATAGGGATACCAAGTGACCGATATTATCCTAGATTCCTTCCTGACAGAAACATTCTGCTGGGACTTAGGTCAGCACTTAAAATAACCTTGCTAATTGCAAGTCTACAAGTGTTGGCTGAAATTTCAGTTATCGGCCACACGGCAGATCTGGATGCTGAGAAATCTCTACTGTAGCTCAGAACGTGCAAGGGAAGAGCAGACAGGCCTGAACTTGATCTACACGGTAATACAGGTAGAGGCAGCAGACTATTTGTTATATTTTGTGCAAAACAAAAGCTGTTAACTCTTCACTGAAGATGGATTGGGTTACAGATCGTCTGTGGCTTACTTGTCTGTCTTTTAAACAGACACTTTTCTGAATTGCTGGTTGCATGTAACTCCTTTAGCTGAGGGCAGGAAATGGGACAGTCTTTCTTTTTGAAAAGCTGATACCTGAAGACTCTTCTTCCAGTATAAATGAGGTAAGACACCATTAAAGTGAAATATTTTACGAAGTGCTAGAAATATCTAAAGCAAGGAATTATCAGTGTTTGCAATTTTTTTTAATCAGTAAAAGCAAAATTTTCAACTGGTTTTCAACTTTAGAAATATTGCATGACCTAAATGTGTTTGGTTTAAAATAATACATTACATTTCCTGTGCACTACAAATCTAACTTGCAAAATCACCAGGTCTTTTTTGGTGTGAATGTAGATTTCTGAATATTGAGAAAAGCTTGTTCAGTCTCTTTCACTAATATAAAATTTCTGCAGTCAGTATCTTAGGCTTTAGCAATTTAGGTCTTTCACTTATGAAGGTAAAAAAGATGTTTGTCATGTGTCAAGCTCTTCGTCTTGTGTTTTGATGGGGACATTATAGCTTTTTTGCTTGAATCAGGGTGAAATTTAATGCTTAGTCTTCTCTATTCCCTGAGACATTACTCAGATAGCTTTTTGTAGGTCACAGTATAATTAGAAATAGACACTGTAAGGTTATAATTACATTACTTTGGCTAAAACTTTGACCTGTGTTGTGAAGGGATGTGTTTGGTAAAGGCTCAGGAAACCAAGAGACTGAAAATAATGTTAGTAATAGAAAACATGAAACTTCATCATTATACCTAAATTTTTACTATCTTTGTTAGAAACTTAAATTCTATAGGTCTTTATAGGGAGACTGAATGTGAAAAGAGCATTCTGATGCTTATCACAGTTGCATTAGTTTAGGAGACCATTTAAAAATACTAAGACCTGTACCCTTTCCAATGACCCTTTGTTTTATTTTTATTCTCAGCTCATAAAGCTGTGTGTGTGCCACGTCCCGAGGAATATGCTCAGACTGCTCAAAAGCATCTGTTCTTTCTGCAAAATAATCTATTCTTTTGAAATTACATCTATGGGAAAAGTTCAGGAATTTTTGGTTAGCCAAGAATGTTTTCTTCAAAGATTTTGTTGGATTAAGATGAAAAAGCCTTTTGACTTTCCTAAAGCAAAAGTTGGATAGAAAATTGTTGACTGATGTACAGTTTGTACAAGGTGCCAGAAGAATGGGAAATCAACCACAGATTATGGCAGCAGTTACATTTGCTATTGGAGGAGGAATTTCTCACTGACTTTTAAAAGTTTTTTACCTTTGCTCTTCAGCTGCTCAAGCATCAGTGGCAAATTGCTCTTGTCTAGACTCTAATGGCTAAACAAGTTAGGAATCTAATCTCAGTAGTGGCAGCATTCTCTTCAGGAAAGTTTCATTTAAATCTTAGAAGCATCAAGGAGTGGAAAATTTTGCTACAGCTATATGTCCTTAGCATTAGAATAAGTGTAGTAGTGCTTACTACATAAATATCACTCTGTTTCATATCCTATCCTGAATGCTGTTTCAGAAGTATGGATCTAAATTCTTTCTCCTCCATATAAGAACTAAGAAGATTGTGTTGCTCTTCCATGGATATGCCTATATTACCATTTAATTTGCGTTGAGAGTGTGATTTTGAAAGGATTTTGCTGTTTATCCCTGTTCAGCACTCTTGGGCTCATGCTGGAGAGCAGTCTCTCTGTGAGCAATCTGCTTGCTATTATTTGGAGTCTTTGCCAATGGCAGGTTTCTTCTTTTTTCTTTTTTTCCATTTTTTTTTTCTCAGCCTCTTTGCCCCTTTGTCTCTGTTTATGTTTCATATGTTGTCACATCTGTAGTGATAGTTTCATTTGCATTTCATTAAATTGATAATTTCATGTACAAGTAGGTTTTGCATTTAATGTACACATGGTTGCCTCGAATGAGTTAAGAGATAAACTATAAGCTGGCAGATTATTTGCCTTTCTCATATCTATTGCCTTTATTGATAAGTGAAGAAACTTTCTCAGAAATTATTATTTTTGCTGGTTTATTTTGGTTTGCAGTATGCTAACATCAGAGACAAAATCGGTACATGTAGAGTCAAGCTAGGGTGTGATTATAACCTAAATTTTCTTTTAAGGCAAAACAGTTTTCAGACTGTATATTCTAGAAATTCAAGTTGAAAATATCATCAGCATAGATTTTTTAACTATTTTGATACTCCTAATCCCATTTGAAATTGTAAAAGCCAATGAAACATAAGCAATAATGGTAGATTTTAAAAACTTCACACTGTGAGCTTCAAAAGGTATGGTGAATGTTTTAGGAAAGGATCATTACAATGAGCAATGTTGTCATCCTTTGTGCTCATCTCAGAGTGAGAGACTGCTCTATTCATTATGAACTATGGCCTCTATAAAGAGTGCTAAACACTGGGTTTTAGGATGTCTTCTCGATGGAAGCTAATTTGTAGTAATGGGTAAGAGTAGTCATAATGTTCTACTTAACATATTAAAGTTCAGTTAATGTATTTTTGGAGGGCAGGATATTGCGTTATAGACAGTGCTAGAATTTTAAGAGAATGGATGTAGAGGGGATGTATATATTGGGTTTGACAAACATGCTGTTATCAATGCTATTTCAAGAATTTCTCAGCTGACAAGATTTCTTATTGGCTCAGTGTGACTCGGTTTCTCAGAAAACTCTCAATGAAGTGCTGACAAGGTCACTGTGGAAAGACCCCAGTATTCAAGAGTGTAATAGAAATAAAAAGATAATTTAAAAATACCAATAATCTTTCCATTTTATTCACGCTTGCCAGTTATTACCATGATCAGCTCATATCCTACTGTGGCTTGTAAAGAAAGAGAAAACAGATGCAGTTTTTTCTTTTTTTTACAGCTGAGTGGTTCTCCTGTTTTGGTAGAAGTTGATCTGCATAGAAATATAATGTAAAATTAAAATGTGTTGAAAATAAAGCTGCAGAATCCCCTAAGACTGTAGGCTTTTTGGGTGTATGGGTGGGAGGGGTTATTTCTTGTTGCTAGTTCCAGACTAGAAATCACAGTTTTGTGGGCAGGGTTGCTGCAAGTGTTTTTCTTTCCAAGATTGTCACACAGTAATGCCGTGTTTAGCCTACCAGAGATAGTCCTTTATTGTCCACTGACACTTCATATCACCTATGCAAGAGGTGGAGACAGTCCAGCTATGTCTGCTAGGCAAAGTGAGTCAGGGTTTGGCAGGGAAATTAGTTCAAGTGTGACACCATGAGAGTACAGTTACTGTATTTCCAGGGTCACATCCAGTACAGCCATTTTTATCACAGAGGAAATCTTGTGAGCAAAGCTAGGTCTCTGCAGACCATAGCTCAGTTGTTCCAAGAAGAATATGGAAATATGAACACTTGCAATTTGACGTTCTGCTTACCTTTCCTTCTTCCCCTTTAGAATGCCACAATCCAGGGGTCCTATGCCATTTCTTTAGTCTTGTTATCTGAGGAAGATGAAAGATTTGACTTTGTATCAATTCAGGATTTAATTTGAGGCTAAATTGATGATAGTTTTGCAGGAAATAAAAATATTTGCAAGTGAATAAAATATCCAAATATGCATTTGAAGCTTGAAGCTACTTAGGTTCATTAACTTCCATACAGACAAGTTCAGCTATTGAATTTCAAAGAGTTACTATACAAGCCAAGGCATGGCAGCAACCTTTCTTTTTCTCATTGTGCCTGCAGAGTGGTAAAAGATTGCACCCATCACTAAAAGCTACAGTCTAGACAAGGATAATTTATAAATTATCTCCATATAGCTAGAAAATAAAATGGCATATAAAGAAATGCAAGGGTGTTCATAGAGAAAATTGATCTTTATTCTGTCAGCATAAGAAACAATTTATGTCAACCAGAACCAACGGTTTCGCCTTGCTTTCTTAAAGAGCTGAAAGTCACTGACTATGAAATACTTTATAAATCAAGGATCTTATTCCAGTAAGCAACATGCAATGAGTATACTTACCTATATATGCATATATGTACATATAAATGAACAAATATTTAAGTAAGCACTGCTCATTTCCTGCCTTTTTCAAGGCACTTCAGTCTTACTGTGTAGTGCATGAGTGCTTTCTTAAGCAGTATCAACATCTTAACAGCCATTTAGTCTGTCAGTGCTTTACACTAAAAAAGTTCTCTTGTAAAGCCAAACCAGCGCTGTTAGGAGAATTATCCTGCCAGAGCACAAGCTGTCTTCTCAGAACTGTTGCACTGGAATATGCTATACATGAATATGCTTTTGGAATATGCTCTACAGTCCCATAACACGTTTCTAGGTAACAATTGCAGTGCATTTGAGTAGTTCCAGCTATAATGCTATGTCTAATTTTAAAATTAAATACATAGTTTTAAATGCAGTGTTAAAATGCTAATATCTGGCACTTGTAATCTTGTGCGCAGGCAGAACAAGCACCTATTATTAATGATATTGAATTTTAGGTTCCTTAGAGCCAATTTAGTTAGGAAGAAGTGCTTCATTGTGTCTATGGGATATGAGAATTTTTACTAGGTTCTTAGATTTAGTTGTGATTAAAGCACTGCAGAAATGGCATAAAATCAGAGTTTTGATAATTTTGTATTTATACAGAATCCTCTTTACATCTAAATCAGAAAATCAATGATATGGGAGTGATTTTGTTTGAAAAGAAGATATCATAAACAAACCTTTAAATATACATCTATATTAACTAAGAGCCACCTGTGGGATGACAGTGAGAGCTGGAAATAATCAGATAGTACATGCTACTACATAATATATGTTAATTGTTTTTATGCATGAAGTCTCATTAAGCATTTTGATACTTGCCAAAAGCCAATTAAAGTATTCTGAATGATTCAGTTAGCTTTGGATGTCATGCCAGTCCCATAATTCCAGGTTTCTGATTTAGTCTCTATTCTATTCCTTCTCAAAAAAGCCTGCAGAAACCCTATCATTTTCTCCCTTCTGTGAGTGTAAATTAAAATTTTTAAAAAATTTGTCTTTTTTACGTTTGTGGTAAGAAACCCACAGGGACATCCTGTGACCTATGTTGTACCTATTACAAAATAATTAGGAACATTTCCTAACATATGGGGTATTAGGAATCATAATAAGCAGTTTGATTTACCTGCTAGAAGAGCCCTTTCCATAAATAAAAATGTTCCATATGAACTTTCAGTAGTGAAACTGGAATAAAACTCTTGTAAATTTTAGATGTGTTTAAGACTGAATATTCGAACTTTTCAAAATTTTTTCTTCTTTTATTTCTTTCATTCACTATAGACTTTAAGTGTGTAAAGTAAGTTCCTACCAAACTTTCAAATTCTGTTCTTCCTGGGTATAGCAAAATTAGATGTGCATGTGTGTCTGTTGCTAGGTATGGTTTGGTTTGGTTTGTTTCTTCACTAGAACTGATATATATTCCAACCCTGTCTGTTATAAGACAGTGAGTGATATCCAGTGTGGAACAGGCCTCCTGGTACACTGGGTGGGTGGTAGCTGTTTCAGACTACTGGAAGTGCCTCCACATGCTTGGAGTGCTTTGTAATTGTTACTAGCTCATTGGAGGATCTATAGGAGCTTTCCAGCTGACTTGAATATTTGTTGCTGTGGAGAAAGCGCAGGAAGGTCATGAACAGTAAGAAGCATGCAAGATAGACTAAAAGGCTTCTGTTACGTATTTCTGAACCAAACAAAAAACATGAAATCTCTGTGATTCCCATAAGGGTTTATGCATTAAATATTAGCTTTTGGACTTTTTCATCATAAACAAGTCTATGATTCTATGATTCATTGAACAATAGAAAAGGGAACAACACTGCTAATAAAGCAAAGCCTGGTAATAAAGAACAAGGGAGTTTGTGTCCTTTTAGCTGCCCTCAAAAATGACTGATGGAAAGTATCTTCAAAAGCATGTCACCAAAGCTCTTGGAGGCTTAGCTGCACTGACATAGAGCACCCATTTATCTTGAAAACTTCCTATTGTGCTAGCAGTTTTCATTATAGAAAATTGACACAGATGGTAATTCTTCCCTTCTAACCTGTTTCAGGAAGGAAAGGAGAGCACAGTCACCATATTGAGCATTGACATGAGAGTAAATAGTCTCACCGTCCTTCATCAAATTCCACTACAGCCACTACGCTGTAGTCAAAGAGAGTGAATGAGCTTAGCATTCTTTGGCTTGAGGAAGCCATACTATTTTGATTAATTTGTTTCTCTTCTGTTTTGCAGGTCTATGCAGGACTCAATTTTCTTCCTGCATGAACTTGCATTCCTTTTATTTATTTATTTTGACATCTTACATTTCAGTAGTTTGTGTTTATGTGGAGTTGCACTTTATTTGTTATTCAAAGCTTAAAAAAATAGTTTTTTTTTTTTTTTTTTTCTTTAAAGCTTAAAATATTTCAAGAATGAGACTATTTTTTCTCTAAAAAACTTTTCTTTCATCTAAAATCTTTAGGAGCAGCTGATCTCCACCAAAGACTCTAATTAAGTCTTTGGAGTTTAATAAAAATAAGAATCTTTTTGAAGAATTCCATAAACTGAAAATCTTTTCAAAGAAATGCACCTACTTCCTTATATAATCAATAAAAAGAGATCAGAAAACGGAGCTCAGATGAAGGTCCTATGGCCCTGCGGCAGGCTTAATGAATTCTTGAAATTTCCTTATTCCATTGTCAAGAGTAATTCCAACTCTTTTTCAGACTAAACACGAAGGTACCACGAGAGTGGGACATATTCAATCTGAGCTGTCAGAGTACTAGTTTGGCTGCATAAAGCTTTGAAAACTCACTGCTTTCAAAAGGATAACCATTTTGCTGGAAAATTACTGAACTATTACTGTATTAGCATTGAATTCTGCTATTTATATTGTAGACCAAATAATGAACGTTCTTATCAAATAATAGGAGTGGTCTTCTTTCTGCTTCTTCATGTAGCTGACATTTTTTTATCGCATTCAATTTCTGCATGTCTTGTATGAAATGATAGCAGGGGTTTCTTCATGGTCAGTTAACTCCTTTCTACAGTGAGGTAAAAACCTGCATAATCCTAGCCAGGCTACAAAGAACTGGTTGTGTTAGCTACAGCAGAGTGGATATGTTCACCATGAGTAAAGCATCCTTTCATTTGCATCCTCAATTTTCATTTGCATGTGGTAATTTGAACTTGTTAGAAATGCCTTTAAATTCCATCCAGCATGCATGGCTTCAGAATGCAAGAAAGTGCTGAGTACAGAGAGGAAAAGAAATAGAAAAAAAGGCAGCGAAAGTAGTTATCTAGACTGTTGCAAAGTATGTCCTACATACTTTCATTATTGCAGAAAAAGTATAGTTTTGTGAAGAAATCTGTATTTGAAGGATGTTTTAAGAAATCTTTGATCTTCCATTCGAGTAGATGAATATATAATGCATGATGAGTATGCTTAAAGGTGCCTCATCATTTTTTCTCATTTCTTTGTGATCTTATATGATCAGTGTAAGATATATATATATATTATTTTAATTGTCCAATGATCAGGCATTTGAAATTGTTTATTGTTTTCAAAGCTTACCTCTACTACCAGCTGCTCGATTTTCATATGTGTTTGGGGTTTGGTATTTCTCTTTTTTTTTTTTCCTGTAAGAAGTTACCGGAATCAAAACTTGCTACACTATTGTACAGTTCAGTACCATCTTTCTTCTTGAATGATAAACTGCTCCAGAGTATCTGCGTAACACTGTCTTCCAGGCTGCGGTGCCAAACCAGTTTTCAGTGAGCACAAATATGACTTTTTCTATCAAGTTTTATTTGTTTTTATACTTTTTAAAAATTTAGAGAGTTAGGCCTTAATAAAAATCAGTATGCTTCAACATGCTTTAAGCAAGGTAAATGAAGAGTTGCATGACTGCTCATTGAAGAAACGTACAGTGGTAAATTTAAAGGGCAAAATCTCTGAATGTTGTGGGCTTGGCTGATTTTAGGGTGTACAAGAATATATTTCTTATTCTGAAGGCTTCAAAGCTTTTTCAGGTTGTAACTTTTGGCAGTGTTACCAGTGGAAGTTCAGGAGTACGAAAGCAACACTGAACTGCAGATAACACATTAGTACTGAAATTTAATTAATATATGGGTTGTCTTACACAAATGAAATTCATGCATCAATTTTACTGATGTCAAGAATATCCCAGAAATGGCTAGCCCAGGTTTGTTTACACAATATTTTTTCAGTAGTGTTCTGAGGTGTCTAACTTTACTGCCATAGCTTCTGCTGTCATTCTCCAGTTCCACCCCACCCAAGGCTTTATGGTTGAGTGGTTTTGTGCATGAGCTGTCTGAAGCTGATACACACTGACTAAGTACATCCTTGCATTTAAGATTCTGGCCTGTGGCGAGTGCTGTGACCAGAAAGTCTTTTTACATTAAAATACTGATTAAAATTAATAATAGAAAGAAATGTTTGACTTCTCTGCAGCCATCCCCTCCTGCAGAAAAGGTACAGGCTGGCCTAGGTTTGTAAAGCACTGCAGCTGGTGTGGGAAGTGAGCTGGAGTAGCTTCCAACAGCAACTGCCTTGCTTCTGGACAAAAGGATCTTTTTGCTTCTTCCCAGTGTATGTTTGAACCTTTGGCCACAGCAATGGCCCATATGGTGAAACAAATGCAAGTTGCTGGAATCCTGGGACAGGAGCTTCACAGTTAACATTTCTGGCATTGTAACTTAGCCTGAAATGCCTAGCAAGCCATATATCTTACTCGCTTCTTCCTTACTTCTCACTTGTTTTTAAGTTGTAGATCGATAGTCAACCAATGTACTTGCACAAGAAGCATCCTAATAAAGCATCACATAAAATACCAACAAATTATTACAGAGCAGCTCTTTGTCTGATAGAATCCCAGAAAAACCATTACTGTTTTTAGAAGCTTTGTCAAAGAACTGGTGATTTAGCACCTATTTCACATTATTTTAAAGTACAGGGATATAAGAATGTAAGTCTGACTGCTGAGATAACAGAACACAGTAGAAACATGCCTAGTTAAGGTTCACCACCCTGGATATTAATTTTCAAAATATTTTTGAGCATTTTGTAATAGCAACCTTTGCTCTATAGAAAGTGGATCATCTTTTCTTGCAATTGTATCGGAACAGCCAGGCTCCTGTGACACCTAAAATTTTCCAGTGAAAAAATCTGTTTGAAAAACAGGGCTCTCCTAAAGGAGGAAAAAAAAAAAAAAAAGAAAAGGGCAAAACATTTTTTTCTACAGGGAACATGCTCTGTCACGTTAACAGCTTTCCCATGTTACAACAACTTTCAGAGAATTATCAGAATGCAAAATGAAGATTACTTACTGGAATTTTGCAGTGATGAAAATGTTCCTCATTTACAAAAATGAGAGCAAATTAATCAAAATAAAAGTCAAGCTGGGAAAGAGAATAATGTGCAGAAAAGGATGGTGCCCCAGAAATGTTACTATTAGTAGTATGTGTATTACAACGAGGGAAGAGCAAAGAAGCTTGCTCTGAACACTAATGTTTTCCAAGCTGTTGGTGTCAGCAGAAGGCAGGGTCAGTGACCTTAGAGCCCTTCTGGTCACTGTTTTCCTGCTGCACTTTGCATTCTTCACCTGACAAAATGTTAATTTCTGCAAGCCGCCGACTGCCATAGCCATACCGGCTACAGTACTTTGGGACTCCAACTCATTTTCTGACAAACTTGTTACTTACAGTAAGTGTAGAGCTTTCCCTTGCACTTGATTTTGTTTAGTCAAACTGGATTTTTCATGTATTTTTTTTTTTCTTTGACTTACTTTTTTACATAAAAGCAGCTACATAAAAGAAGTGAATAGCGTCTGCTCTTATGATTTCACCAATTATCCAAAATAGAAGAGAACACTGCTTGGATGTACTAGAAGAGCGTATTTTAAAGGAAAAAAAAAATATCTTTCTAAACCTGAAAATCTTTATTTGTTCAGCAATAAAACCCCTTCTCTTTTGTGCTCTTATGAGCATAAAAAGGCAGTGCAGAGAGTGAGTTTAGTTAGTAATTGTCAAGTAAAGTTTAAAAAATGAATCGGAAAATTCTTTGGCAAGTATTTTGATTTTTTCTGAAGAGAAGAATTTGTGCATTCTGATTGGAATATTTGCCTTTTGTGGAATTAAAATGCACTTAAAAGGAAAAACCAAAGAGAGACATTTTTCTAAATCACAGATTTTGTTTTGCAAACAGTACAGTACAGTAGTTGTAAGACTCTATGAAAATCTGTTTTCCCTACTGAGGTTTTACAGTAAGATCAAAGAACAGAAATCTGCAGTATAGCTTCTGTCACTGATAATAACTATAGAGCAACATGCTGCAACCTTTCATCTTCCAGTATCTTCATGTACATCTTAACAGAATTTCTTGAAGAGCAGAAAAAAAACGTATTTTTCTAAGCCAAAATCAAAGCTTAGTTTTCATTGACTCTTGAGGCTCTGTTTATGCATTTTTTCTTTGTCTGCTGTAGTGTTTGCAGTTCAGGCTATTTTAGTTGACATGGAGGGCTAGGAGCAGGCCGATGGATTCAGCAGCTGCAAATCACAGGATCAGCTGTCTGGAAGACTGAGTGAAATGGACAGTTGGCAGCCAAATGGGTACAACCCCTGTAAGCCTAAAAAATTCCAGAGTCAGTGCTTCAGGATAGCCCACAAGAGGATGACAAAATCTTTACCTTTACATCACTACAAAACTGTGTAGAAATAAAAATGCCTAGTGCTTAATGTTGATTTAGAGATGGTGCTTTCTAAAACAAGGCTATAATAACTTCTGAAATGACACTATATACTGATATAATGAGCATGGATTTCCATGCTTACATCTGTAAGCTGTATATTATTGCCACTGACCTAGAAATATGCATATGTACAAATAGACATCAAGAAATTGTTTATTTTACCTTTATCTACCTGCCACTTCTGCAAAGTGCTTCTGACAGCACTTAGGTACTGTCTTGTGATACTGCTGCTCTTTATTTATAAATACAAAATGCAAAAAGGGCACATGGTAATGTTTGACTGGGTTTTCTCTATCTAACGCTAAATCACTTACAAAGACTTAGGAAGAATGAAGGCAGTGAGGCCATGTTGTATCAGGTCTTGGTATTTAGCCTCAATAAAATTAGAAACTTATCTAATGTGACATTTTTGTGCTGTTTTTGAACTGCATTATTACAGGAAATTATCAAATCTACAGCTGTACTTAATTTTGTGGAATTATATGTAAACCTAGATATCAGATACAGGAGTAAGAAAATGTTGTACTAGATAATTTGTTGCACTGTGTGATGCAGTTGACACACTTGAGGGAAGGGATGCCTGAGGCACCTTGACAGCCTTGAGAGATGCACCAGTACAAACCTCATGAAGTTTAACAAGGTCAAACGCAAGGTCGTGCACCTGGGTTGGGGAAATCACAAGCACAACTACAGGCTGGATAGAGACTGGGTTGAGAGCAGCCCTGCAGAGAAGGACTTACAGGTGCTGGTTGATGAGAAACTGGACATGAGCTGACAGTGTGTGCTCGCAACCCAGAAAGCCAACCATGTCCTGGACTGCATCAAAAGAAGCGTGACCAGCAGGTTTAGGGAGGTGATTCTGTTCCTCTACTCTGCTCTCGGAGTATTGTGTGCAGTTCTGGTGTCTTCAACATAAAAATGACATGGAGCTTTTGGAGCAAATCCAGAGGAGGGCCACGAGGACGATAAGGGGGCTTGAGCACCTCCTGTATGATGACAGGCTGAGAGATTTGGGCTTGTTCATCCTGGAGAAGATAAAGCTCCAGCGAGACCTTCTAGCAGCCTTCCAGTATCTAAAGCAGCCCTAGAAGAAAGGTGGAGAGGGGCATTTTACAAGAGCCTGCAGTGACAGGACAAAGGGGAATGGCTTTAAACTGAAAAAGTGTAGATTTGAGTTAGATATCAGAAAAAAATTCTTTACTGTGAGGGTGTTGAGGCACTGGCACAGGCTGTCCAGAGAAGTTGTGGATGTCCCATTCCTGGAAGTGCCCAAGGCCAGGCTGGACAGGACTTTGAGCAACCTGGTCTAGTGGAAGGTGTCCCTGCCCTTGGCAGGTAGGCATGTTGCAACTAGATGATCTTTAAGGTCCCTTCCAAGCCTAACCATTTTGTGATTCTATGATAATGCTGTTTCCCCTCAAACAATTGTTGTGTGCCAGGCAAGTGTAAAGAAAAGATACAAGTAAGTAGGCTGCAACTTTATTAATGCTCTTTGGCTGAAGACTATTTGGCATTAACTTCTATGGCAAAAGTCATCATTTATTTGCAGTCATGCTCTCTTGTAGCCTTTACACAGCTATCCTTCTATCCTTTGCACAACCTCCACCTGAAAACCCAGATCTAACCCATTTTATCCAGGAACTTGGCGTACGATGGAATGAAATCCTGTTTATTTGACAATGGCTACAGACTCATCTAAAATGGAAGTCACCCATCAAAACAATGTCATGTGATGCAGGAATGTCACCTTATGGCTCCTAAATTTTATTTCAAGAAATACTCAGTAGACTGATATTTGACTGTGTCCCATGCATGCAGAGTCTGACATATTGGAACTGCTGATTAACTACTAGCTGTCACACAAGCGGTTATGTGTGTTCAGTAAGATTGTTGTATTGACACTACCACTCTTTAAGTGCACAGTTAATCCAGCCTGCTCTTGTCTGTCTTTAGATTTACAGCACATGTGCAGCTGGACTGTTCAGCATATATGTAATACTGAACTGGACATACTGAACTTTTGCATGCACTGTAGGCATGTGACTTCTGGACATTGAAGAGCTGGAGTTATTAATAGGGGAGTTAAATCATCTTAAATCTATGCCTGGCACTGTTGCAAATTAAATCATGCATCCTGAATGATTCAATCAGATTTTCATCTAATAGAAAAGGAAGAAAAAACCAAAAAATTAACAAACCACTGGCCAAAAAGGTCATGTCAGAATACTTATCAGCAAAGTAAAAAAATCTTTTCTATTCTCCCATGAAAGTAAAGACAAAGCAACAGTGACAGTTCAATGCTATACTAATTCCAGGCAGGAAGCTGATGATAAAGTCAGGAGGCAAGAGCTTAGAGTTTATATATTATGAGAAGGTATGTAGAGACTTGATTTCCTTCCTGGCTCATTCAACCACTCATTGAGTATCTTCCCGTTTCAACCACCTACTCTTTCTAAAATTGAAATCCTTTAAGAGCTGGCGCTTTGACTAAGATGGTAGTCTTATATGTTAAGATTAGAGTATGTGACCTTTACTTGAATATGGACAAGGCTGGCCTTAGGTTCTCTCCATGTTACTGAAACTGTCAAGAATGGTTGATTAGTACGTAAAGCATTTGGCTGCTGCTACACTTGCAGCAGTCTAGAAGTACTTCAGACTTTATTTTTGAGGAAAATGAGCAATTTATAGCAAGCCATGTAAAAATTAACAGCAGCTGTCCTTGATTGTGTGCTTTTTTCAGTTCTTTGCATTTTCGTACAAAATTCTCCATGTTGTGGCAAGTTTGTCTATTTCAGAAATTTTAGATGCTTTGCTAGCTAATGTAACAGTAGGTCAAGAGAAAGCTTGTTTGAAGTGTGGGTCTGAACTCTTGATTCAGAGTATTTTCTAGATTCATTAGCCATTATTTTCAGAGCATTATCTAATAATCATCAGGAGACACTTGCTCATTGTTAATACTTTCTTCTTATGCCTTTATTGTTAACCTACCTGAGAATTCTTATGGCAGTTGCGTTCAGCATGTAACTGTGTGTGTGAAGCTGGAAAATATTGAAAACTTGTCTTATAGGTTGGCACAAATTTAAGCTCATTAACAAAAATAGTCTAACTGAAGATATATGAAATGCTTTTCTACAGATTGAGTCTAATTTACAGTGTTATAGTTACTGGGCAATAATCTATCTTTTAATCTCTAAAATTAAAATTAAACTGCTTTATGGCCAAGAGAAATAAGACATGAACAGCAGTGGAGAAGTGAATGCAAATTCAGTCAAACTAAGTAACTAAAAATGCTCGTTAAAACATTTGAAACAATATAGAAATACAGCTGTGCTTTTTGGTCAAGTTTCAGTTGTAGTTGGATAAATGGATAGTAATAACCTTTTTCAAAGCTTGGAAAAGATTTTGCTCAGTTTTAGCTTTGTGTGTCTGTAGAACTAGATTAGCACGCTAGTCTGGTGACTAGAGTGTCTATTTTCTCACCTGGAAGTGTGTGGATATTTGAAGCTCTGAGCACTTGCAGGCTGATGTGTTGCCAGGCAAGTTTGTGTGTTTTGTAAGTGCAAATCTAGAAGTTGGTTGTCACAACAAGGGGACTGAGAACAGAGGGGAAGAAATAGTGCCTCTCCTTTAAGGCAGCCCCAAAACTCTGCTCACGGAAACTCCAGGGTTCTGTGCATTTCTAAGTTACTGCTGCAGGGGACTTGATTTAGCAGTCGGTGTTTTATTAAACTGAGTAACTACTGATAGTACTCAACCAAAATAGTTTCTCCAGGGCTACCTGTTGTACTAAAATTAAATATTATTTAAGGATTTGATTTTTGTTTAATTTGTCACATACATAGTTATATATTCAATATTTTGACTTTCAGACTGAGTATGTCAAATCTGAACTGATAAAAATTACTGTTATTAATTTAGAATCAGCTTTACTAATTTTCTTGCTTTCTACTGCAGTACCATTAGAGACATATGCTTTCATTGTAATTGTCTGATAGAAATGTTTCGATGACAAATATGACATGAGTTTATTTTTTTTTTCTGATTTTTGTTATGCATGTACTACCCTTTATGTAAAAAGGACATTTCTGAAGGTTTGAATTAAAATACATTATGTTTTTTGGAAAGAAAAAAGCCTTGGATTAAGTCACCTGTAAGTCAGATATATAGGGGAAAAACTTTCTAGGATCCAGTGATAACTTTTTTATCAGTATTTTAATCGCATCTCCTTACTTGTTTCTAGCATGCTTTTTACACATAGATTTCAGACACAGTTATACAACAGTGGTTTTCACTCAATAGTGCGTCTTTAGTCTTATGACTTGCTCCTTCACAAAGAAAATTAAGGCTAGATTGTACAGATTTTACAATCTGTTTGGAGCACAGTTTAGAAATCAGTAACGTTAATTGCTAAATTTGGAAGATACCATATCATCAAAACCTTAGTTTTTTCACTGGTAATGTGTATTTTCTTTTCTCCTTTCTCAACATAAATGATCACAGCTTCTCTGCTTTCCCACTTTCTCCTCCACCCATCTTCTGTTCAATTCTGAGTCCTGAACAAGACTGCAAAAGTTAGTGCCCTCTTACCACTGCAGTCAGCAATGGAGCTCGTAACTCACCCACATTGAGTCTATCCCAGACTTTTGCCCTACTTGGCTATAGAGGCTAGATTAAAAGGCAAATTCTGTCTGAAAGAATTTTGTTGATGATAGCACAGATCAGATTCTTTGCATTTTAACTGGGATGGGGGGGGAGGGGGAGACGAAAGGAGAGAAGCAGGGCAGTGAGGGTGGCTGCTTGTGCCAATCTTATCACTTTCATTCCTATTGCTGTCTTCTAGGATGTCACTGTACAGTGCTAGTTTTCTACTGATTCATGTGATCTTGTTGTGCCATCCTTCTTCATTGTATGATGTGTCTGCCAAACAGGACAGCTGCTGCTTCAGTTGCTGTAGCATTGCCATAAGAAAAAAAAAAAAAAAAAAGAAAAAGCCTGGCTGTGTTAAATATATTCTCTTTCCCCTCTGAAATAATCTATTCTGCATTTAATAAACACTACGTAAAAAGTGGAGCTGATCCACGAAAGGACTATGGCTATATGTAAATATCTACATTATTTTTCCATTGCAGGATATTTGTGAAGACATATCTGATCACGTTGAACAAATTCATGCTCTGCTAGAGACGGAGTTTTCCCTGAAGCTTCTGTCTTACTCTGTCAATGTGATAGTCGATATCCACACAGTACAACTACTCTGGCACCAGCTACGTGTTTCTGTTCTGGTTCTGAGAGAGCGTATTCTTCAGGGACTACAAGACGCCAATGGAAACTACACCAGGCAGACTGATATTCTGCAAGCATTTTCTGAGGAGAATAAGGAGGTATCGTAATGAAAATATTGAGAATTTCATCTGTATTTGAAGCACATTTAAAATTGCTAGGAGGACAATTTTAGGGATGTCTTACATATCTTCTAGATATTTTGCTAGTTTTGTGTTTTAAATGTCTTTAGCTGATATCTGTTCTTATTAAACCAAATTAAAGCAAATTAAGGTCAGCTTTCAGAAGTGTCTTGCTACTTAGAGCTACATCTTGGTCTAGTCACTCATGAATTTAAAGTTCCTATCCCATTCAGACCTATTTTTTTATGTGCAATCAATTCTTTAATGAAAAGCTTGGACATTTTCCTTCTGGTATACATAAACCTGAAGTGGCAATTCTGCAATATACCTCTTAAAAATCATGTTTTGCCAGAGAAACAATAATGCATGAATCATACATTTTGTTCTCCAATAGGATGTCAAACTCACACACAAATGATTTGGAATTCTGGATTCATTTAACTAAAATGCCTTTTCCATTGAATTCCTAATTACTAAATTAGCTTAGTTAGGACACTACTGGGATAATTTTTAAAACTAAAAGTAGATGAACATTTTCAATAGGGTAACTCATGGTTAATACAAGATTCCTTAGCATGTTCAGCCTGGGGAAGAGAAGGCTGTGTGGAGACCTCATAGCAGCCTTCCAATATCTGAAGGGGGCCTATCGGGATGCTGGGGAGGGACTCTTCATTAGGAACTATAGTGAAAGGACAAGGAGTAACGGGTTTAAACTTAAACAGGGGAGGTTTAGATTGGATATGAGGAAGAAGTTCTTTACTGTAAGGGTGGTGAGGCATTGGAATGGATTGCCCAGGGAAGTTGTGAATGCTCCATCCCTGAGGGTGTTCAAGGCCAGGTTGGACATAGACTTGGGTGATATGGTTTAGTGTGAGATGTCCTTGCCCATGGCAGGGGGGCTGGAACTAGATGATCTTAATGTCCTTTCCAACCCTAACTATTCTATGATTGTATGTAAAGGATTCTTCATTTGCTGAAAGTTCTAAGGTTAGGACAAAATGCTTTTGTTAGGATTAGATATATTTGCAGAGGGAGCCCTTTAGGTCAATGCAGTGAGATTCTGCAACCTGTGTTACAGAGGAAGTCAGAAGTCACTTAAACACGTCCTGTGTTTCAGATCACTCATGATTAAAAAGAATGTGTGTATTTCTCTGCTGTAGCTTTATATTTGTCTTTAGAACAACAGAGTGGGTAGTCCTGAAATCAATGCCCAGATATGCCTAGGCCCACCTTCCACACCTCCTCTTCCTGATATATAAGTACCTGATAGTGATTCAGTTTCTGTCTTTCTGTCTTGCTATTGCTTGTAAACCTCTCTGGCAAATCTGAAGGAAATCCACACCTGTCTGAATACCCGGAGTAGTGAATTAGGGTGAAGGCACTGTTTCATGATGTGAGCTTGGTGATTTCAAAACATAAGTGTCGTGGTTTAAGCTCAGTCAGCCACACAGCCACTCACTCACTTCCCCCATTCTTCCCCCCCCCCCGAAAGGATGGGGAGGAGAATCAAAATAATGTAACTCCCACGGGTTGAGATAAGAACAGTGCAGTAACTGAGGTATAATACAAACCACTGCTGCTACCACCAATAATAACAATGATAAGGGAAATAACAAGGGAAGAGAATACAACTGCTCACCACCCACCGACCAATACCCAGCCCGACCCAGCAGTGAACTAACCCTTCTGGGTAACTGCCCCCAGTTTATATAGTGGCATGATATGCTGTGGTATGGAACACCTCTTTGGTCTGTTTGGGTCAGGTGTCCTGTCTCTGCTTCCTCCCGGCTTCCCCTCCTCCCTGGCAAAGCATGAGGCTCATAATGTCCTTGTTCAGAGTGAACATTACTGAGCAGCAACTAAAAGCATCGGTGTTCTCAGTGTTGTTCTCAGGCTGAAAGTCAAAAACACAGCACTGCATCAGCTACTAAGAAGGACAAAAATGACTGCTACTTCTGAACCCAGGACAATAAGGAAGGAGCAGACTCAGATACTAAGAAACAGGAAATGTCCCATCTGGGTCTGATTACAACTGCTATAAAAAACATCCTTCCAATACTAGGGAGGACTGACTGGGGAAGGATAGATTATTTTTTAGCAGGGAAAATGCATGTTGCCAGATAGGCTTACATGGTAATATAGAAGATAAAATATCCTGACACGATTCTTTTGCTTTCTTCATGCCCCAACTAAAACATAAATAATACTTGATAAAACTAATGGCTACCAATAGCAGGGACACAATATTAAGTTTCTGCTGTAATGCTTTGAATAGATTCCCAGAAATTGCTCTGCAGTTTTTATTTTAACCTTCAGGTACTTATTCAAGATTTTCATTGGGTATAGTGGTAGTGGCTTTATTCGGTGAAAATAAAAAATTAAAACACAATGTAGAGACAATTATATCTACTTACATCTATCTTTTATTTTTGTGTGTGCGTTTCCTCCATATCCTTTCCCAGACAGCGGCTACACTGTAGGACTAGTAAGTGCCTCATGATACAATGGTATTTTCTGTTAGGGTTCACACATATGTGAATAGTGAACCTAGAAACCTTTGCCCATACACTTAACCCTTCCTTGCAAAATCATTTTCCTAATTTTCAGTGCTCCTTGTGGAATATGAACTGGCAATGACAACATATTTTTTTGTCCTAAGATTGAGAAGTCATCTGGTTTGAAATTAATTAAAGGAAACTTTCACAGACAACAAAGTATTCTATTTTGGAATTCACTGCTGTAGTCCACTTAGAAGTGGAAAGAAGTTCAAATAATAAATGTGAAACCTAAGCAAAGTTCAGAGGAATTATAACCTCCTGTTGAGGAAGTCCCTATGCTGCTCACTGGTAGAAGCTGGGAGTGTGGGTAGAAATGTTTTGTGTGGAAGGGACATATATGTATACCCATGTCTTATAGCTCAGGTAGCAGAAAATTTTAGAACGGATGTAGAAACAGGATACTGGACTAGATGGAAATTTGATCTGAACTGTTAGAGCAAATACTATTCTGTAGTCCATGAACCTATGATTTCACAAAATGTTTGGCTTCCTTCTTAAGTCAGCTGTCTTCTGTGTGGTTCTGAAGAGCAGCTTTGGCTGCCAATGTTAACTGAGGAGCTCCATGGAAGAGGTGACCTGGCAAGGTTTCTTTCATTTTCAGTGAGAGAGTCTGATCGTGATAGTATTCACTACTCTCTCAGTTCATAGACTGCACAGTCAGTCACAGCTCAACATTCCCACCTGGGCTATATTTAGACTATAGCCGTAACACACAGCAGTATGTACAAGCTAGCTGCAACACAATCAAGGATCAAGATTATCACTTATAAGGTAGCTATCAAAACTTGAAAGTGTAAAGCTCAGGCTGTAGTGGCTTGGTTAGAGACCCAGCCCACTAACCGATCAGGCAGTAGCAGTGCTTTTGGCTATCTCAGCAGTGCCATAGCGAAAAAGATACCGGCAGGAAAGGCCACAAAAAATTTTGTGGCTTGGAGAAAATAGAGAAACCAGTAAGGAAAGCTGCCTGCCATAATGGAGATGTTGAATTAAGAAAATACTTTTTAAAATCAAAAACAAAGTAGAGTTAAGAACTTGAAGAACCTTTTCTACTGCAGGAATTACCCAGACACAGATAAGAGGGAAAGAAAAAGAATAGTTCTGTGCAGCCAGAGTTCTGTGCAGCTGAACCTAACCTGTGAAATTTATTTCACAATTGATAGAGCCAGGAAATAGGGAAAGGATTAGTACAAGACTATGTTAAAAGACAGTGAATCATGATGTTCTCAGACAGTTGGTAAAGTCAAAAAAGAAGTATCTTATAAATTAGCTCATTTGAAGGAGTAAAAATACAGTCATGCAAGTTTAAATATAAAGACAAGAAGATATTAAAAAACCCCAAACCTGCAGAGCTTTACAGGAAGCATTACCGTGTGAAAAGGGACAAATTTTTTGAACTAAGGTATTCCTATTGGAAGACATGCAACTAACTAAATTTCATATTTTTCTGAAATAAAAATAGTAATAAAACCCTGGTAGTACTAGTGTTAAATAACGGTTCTCTGAAGCACACATTTAAGAGGCTGCTTCGAAAATCACTGAGTAAGATAGTTTAATGCACATGATTGTAAATTTTATTAATGTTAATAAACACTTTTTCAAGAGACAAAGGAATGGAGACCATTACTCAGGAGAAATGAAGGCCCTTAGGGCCTTGGAAGGGATTTTGATTTATATATAATTTTACTATTTCTAATATTTTCCTGAGATTAGAGGGAAAATACAGCTGTAATACTGATCATTGTTTAATCATTATTTTCCCTAATAAATGCAGACCCAAAATATAAATTTGACAGATTTATAGAAACTTCCCCTCTTAATTCTAGACTATTGCCAATATACGATTTCTGGCATAGGTTCTACCTCTGGATAGACTGGAGCTAAATAAAAGATATTTTCAATATCCAAGATTATTCTTGTTAAATATAATTCTAATCAGTCTTTTCTATAAATAATATTTTTAGATGGAGATTTTTTGTATTTTTACCTTGAGTAATGCAAGTAGCATGGATTTAGTAGAGGGCTCAAATATTATATGGTTATAGAAGATGTCAAACAATAGCCTTCTTTATTGAGACTATTGTTCAGATCAAAATCCAATTGGTTTCTTGTGAAATTAAGAGATTATGAGGTTATTGACCTTTCTTCAGGCATGATGCCTAGGGTCCTTAAACTATAGATTTAGGCAGTGTAGTGATACATGTCATTCCAGAGAATAATTCAGACAAGAACCTATTGTGGATACTCCAGTTTGCTTTAAAACACTCCTTTATAAAAATCAAACCTTGGAAGAAAGACCAGTATAGTGATTTAAGCATCTAAAGTTAGAATCATAAAACACGAGTTTCTGCCCTTTATGATGCTTTTTTTTTTTATGTAGTTTTTGTAAGCATTTGGACTAATGTTGACTTTTTTATTTTAAATTATGCCTTTCAGTTTCTTCTGTCCAGTTACACGCTATGCCAATTTTTCTTGTTCTAAATACCTCCATGAAATTACTTAAGATGAACACTAGCGTAAATAAGAACAGAAATTGTTTCAGAATTATTTGATCCTATGTTCAAGTTTCTAATTATGTGCTAGGATCATGAAATAGGTGTTAGAACATTAGATCATCTACTAAAAATACGCTTATAATCTGTTGACTGAACATAATATTGCTGTGATTGTTACATATCGGGCTGCTTTTGGATGTTAATGTAGTCAGATTTTTTTAGTGTTCTTCAAATAAGGCACCAAAATATTTAGAAACAAATTCAGCTTTGATCTTAAAATCTCATCTGCCACCTGAGATGGTCTCCTCTGGTTACGTCTGTGTTTCTGATACTGGAGAACTTCCATTGAGAAGATGCTGACAAGGAGACTTAGCAGACCAGAGGTTTAGGATTACCAGCTATAGTTTCTTTTCTTTGAGCTGTTCTCCATTTGTGCTCCAAACATCCAGCAGATAAATCCTTAGTTGACAATACCTGGAAAAAGTACACTGGCAATCAACTGAAAGATTGTAAAGAAGCACGGACTTCTGAGAACACAAGATTAACAAGGTGGTTGATATACTCAGCAGTTGCCAAGATGCCCTTCCTCCTATCTGAGAAAGTTAACACAGGAAATACTATGAGTCTTCTGTATGGACTTTCTAAGTCCCTCCTTCAGAGAGAGAGTAAGTAGAACTCAGAGCAGAATTTGGGAGGAGAATATCAGTACAAAAGTAAGTTGCTATTTTTATGTAACTTGCTGTACCAGACTGAAACTAAACATTTTTCAGTTTCCTGACAATTTTAATTCCCAAATACTTCAGAATTGTTTGCTCATCCACAAGGTACTGCAAAATCAGACAGGTCAGTGATGAACGCTTTTCTAGGTGGTAGGCAGTGAAACATAAAGCTGATACTTCATCACTTTGTGTGTGCCGTATATGAAAATTAATCTTCTAAAAAAGCACCATTTCTTTGTCTGTTTCAGGACCGTCTTGACTCTTTGACTGAAGTTGATGATTCTGGACAGTTGACCATCAAATGTTCTCAAAATTATTTGTCACTAGATTGTGGTATTACTGCATTTGAACTATCTGACTACAGTCCTAGTGAGGATTTGCTTGGTGCTCTGGATGATATGACCTCCAGCCAAGGGAAAGCAAAATCATTTGAATCCTGGAACTACAGTGAGATGGATAAGGACTTTCCAGGACTTATCAGAAGTGTGGGCTTACTTGCAGTAGCAACTGATTCCATTGCTGCCCAATGCAATGAAGCATTAAATGAGAAAGAAACCCATGTACCTCTTTCAGCAGAAGACGGAGAAGAAAATAAAGACAGGAAAGCACCACATGAGCTTTCACTAGTATCTTCTTCTGTGAACTCCTCTCTTTCTGAAGGGCCTTGCTCTGAAGATGGTGTTTTACCTACTGACAGCAAATCAGTTTCCACATTAAAGAAACCAGAATGTAATTTTCCACAGCACACCAATGAAAAAGTCAAACATTCTCACTGTGAAAACTCAACTCCTAAGAGGTCCATAAGAGACTGCTTTAATTATAACGAAGACTCCCCTACACAGCCTACATTGCCAAAAAGAGGTCTATTTCTGAAAGATGATGTGTTTAAAGATTATGTGGAAGCCAATGATTTAAAAAGGCAAATTTGTCAGATAGTTAAAAATGAAATTAGTAGAAGTACACCCTCATTGTTAGATCCACCAGACAGGTCCAAGCTTTGCCTAGCTTTACAGTCACCCTACACTAACAGTCCATCTGCAGTTAGTCAGTCATATGACTGCTTAAATACAATAGGTGATAGAAATCTGGAGTACACAATAAATAATCTCTTTAAGGACAGTCCCATAAGTCTAGGCAAGTCTGCTTTCTCCAGCTGTAAAGAAAAATCAAAGCACAAGAAGTCTCATGATGCTCCAGATAAAGTGACAGCTGGTGGAGCACCTGGAGGTATGTGTAAATCCGCTCCATCAATCCAATTCAAAAAAAGAGAACGTTCTTCTCTACAGAATGGAATTACTTCTCATAACTCACAGTCTCTGGAGGTGACAGAAACAGATTCCTCTTCATCATCAGATTCTTGTAACCAGAGAGCCCCAAATGGACAATCACAAGGTAAAACTGAGCCTTTTAGTTCACCAACATGTAGCCAAAAGAGCTCTTCCTCAGCTGGTTCTGAGCTTGCCAATTCATCACCTCTACTGAGAAAAAAGAATAATAAAAGCTTCTCCTCAACACACATTTATACCCAAAAAACCAGTAAAGATGGTGAGGTCTGGTATGGATCTGATGAATATTTAGCACTTCCTTCACATCTCAAACAGACTGAAGTATTAGCTTTAAAACTAGAAAATCTGACAAAGTTACTTCCCCAAAAGCCTAGAAGAGAAACCATTCAAAACATTGATGACTGGGAACTGTCAGAAATGAACTCAGATTCAGAAATATATCCAGCATACCAAATAAAAAAGCACAAAAAAGTGGGTAGAATTTCACCAAGCTCATCAAGTGATATAGTATCCTCCTTAGGTGACAGCATTGAATCTGGGCCTCTCAGTGATATCCTCTCCGATGAAGATCTTTGTATGCCTGTATCTTGCATTAAAAAATACATTGAAGAAAAGTCAGAAAGGACTGCTGTCAGTGAGCCCACTGAGAATGAGACTTCTGCCTCAAATAAATCAGCTTTAATTCATCAACTAATGCAAGATATACAACATCAAGAGAATTATGAAAGTATATGGGAAAAAATCGAGGTAAGCCAATACTCCTTTGTTCTTCTGATGTGCTCTTGATGAACCTATATATGGAAATGGAGCTGTGGGCAAGGGTGGAGTTGCTTTCTTGTTTTCTTTTAATGAGGAAAAAAGCCTCATCTAGTGGGTGCGAGAAGTAGATAACAACAGTGAACATTGCAATTATAATGAACTGAAGTCATCTTTAGCTATACAGAATTTGCCTACATTATTTTACTTACACCAATGCCTTTAAACTTGGCAAAACATCATTTTATCAGGAGAGTTTCTTTTTGCCATGGTCAAGTCCATGATAAGTTATTTCTTTTGATGAAGTAAAAAAAAAAAGGAAAAGAATGAAAATTAGAGATCTCTGTTGTATGCTTCTGGAATAAGAACTAGCTGCAACAGCTGGCTGCAGCTGTGAACACCCTCTTACTCTCCATACCCATCATCTTCTCATCTCTTCTGAAGAGTGGATTGAGCTTGTGACAGCAATTAAAGGTAGTTAGCTGCTTTTTGGCCAGAGTAAACTCTTCTAGCTAGTGATTGCAGCTGCTGCTCTTGGCCTGCAGTTTCTCAGTGCTCCTCATTATGAAGAATGTTTGAGAAACATTGATCATAGAGTTTGAAAATAATCTTATGAAGTATGTTGTGGAAGGGACTCAGAGTATAAGATGAGCTTTAAACAGAAAGAAGACCAGATGCAAAGAACACTGCTAGGAAGAGAGATAGCTCAGTGATCCATGCCTTTAAAAGCAGCGCACAAGAAAGTTGCAGATTTATTTCCTGCAAAAGATGTATGCTAGCTACACTAAAAGGCTTGAAAATGTGCATCTTGAATGGTGAATAAAAATAATCAAGAGAATATTTTTGAAATATTTTGCAAAGCAGTTATAATATTTTAAGGAAATATAAGGTTTTCCCAAACCACTTGTTTACCAGAGTTTTTCCATTGCCACTAGTAGTTATATCTTCTGCTTGTAAGATTAGTAAAGAACTAATTTTTCAATATAGGAGTTCTTACTGAGGTAAATCCTGACTCAGTAACATTATGGTGTCTTGCTGAGGTATTTTATTTGGACATACATAATAGAAAAATAGAAAATTCCTCCCTTATGTGATGTTATGAATACTGTAAAAGAAATCTAACTAAAAATGCCATCCCTGTGTCACAAGTAAGTTCTTTCTTTTGCTAGATCTCCTGTTTCATAATTCCCTAAGCCGAGTATCAGAAGTGTATCATTACTTCTTTAATTATTGCCATTTTGCATTTACATTAATTCTTTTTTTAATAAGAATTCTCAAAGAGGGCTTTCCTAATTGCAATAATACATGTCTTAGCAATGATTCAATACTACTTCTGTTTAGTTGTAAGTTTGTTTTAAAGAAGTCAGTTTGAAATAAGAACTTAGTTTAGGACAGAAAAGGCATACTTATGCCTGTTTGAAATCCTGCTGAAAATGTCTTCCCTAACATATTTTATTTATTGAGATTGTAAAACAAACCTGAAACAGCTCAACCTTTTATTTTGGGATAATGGCAGCCTAGAAAAAGCTGATTTTGAGCAGCCTCAAAATCATGGAGAGGCATGTTTTAGCTAGGTAATAGGGATTCAGCATTTTGTTATAGTGGGAATAATTTTGAATTAGTGTATACCTGGTAATATATTGATAGTAAGAAATTTTTTAATATATGCTAAAGCATTTCTTGGAAGCTTTATTAATTTCTCACTTATATAAAATGTACTTTTTCATACTTAAGAAGTAAGTGGATGTCCTTGCATGGGTATTATCATGTTGTCAATCTCTCCATCTACATACAAACACAATTCTGTTTGACTGGACCATTTGCTGTTGGATAAGATCACTTTTTTACTTTGCAATAAATATTGCATATTCTTGCATATTTTGCCTTGCACTGCAGCTGATTCTTTGGCACATGCTGCTTCTGCCTTTGATACTGGGCACCTCCATTCCAGGGTGCATAACAATTTCTGTGGCAGTTCCTTGTATGTTTCAGAAATTGCTTTTTGGAGTTAAATCTGAGAACAAGTGATACCAAAGTAAGAATGTTCCTCTTACTCTTGAAGTATAGTTCAGCTTTTAGTAGCTACCCTAAACGAGTTTTTAGAATGCAGATTAAACTCTGTAGCTTCTATTATACTGACTGAAGGGGAAGAAGATATAACAAAATCATTCTCACCGGTAAAGTCAGTAGAGTTCTCTGCTGTAAAACAGCCTATTTCCACTTCTCATATGTAACACTAGTACTCCATCAGTCTCAGAATGCTTTAAGGTTTACTTTCTGTAACAAAATTAAGTTTTCTTAAACTCATACTAACAACTGATCTCCTCCCCCCAATTTTTTGTGAAAACTGAGAAATTAGAATTAAAAACTGATCATGGGCTGATCTAATGAAAATGCATTTTCAGTCATCATAAGTGGATAAAATAATAATAATAAACCTTTTTTATGCAGTTTTATCTCCTCTAGAAAGCAGTACTAGATTTGACTATACTGGCCTCCTTGGGTTGTAATCTGCGGTCACTAATAATCCTGTCTACTTGAGTTTTTAGGGGACTATTACAAATGCTAGAAATGTGACCATTTGTCAGACATGCCTTTTAAATGAAGATCTGTTAGCTTGGCAGGTCTTAGTTGTATGGAGAAAATTGCTGGGTTTTTTTCAGGTTATACAGACTTACAGCTTGTTTTACAGCATGCTTCATTTCTATAAGAGGCAGCTGAATTTGTTTTGCAAGAAATAATTTGGTATCTATCGAGCCCATCTTTCTAGCTCCTCACATTTCATGAATTTCCCTCAAATTCAATGGCTTTGTATTTTGCCTGAGGAGCTAAGTCAGCCTTGGCACTGGATAGCCACCTTCTTGACACGTTAAGGATATAAAATAATGCTGCTCTGCATGTTTTTCTGCTGTGGATTAGAGGAAGCGCCAGGGATCCTGCAGCAAGGAGCTGGGTAGAATATTTTGCTGCCTTCCAGGACCCAGTCAGGGATCCTCCCACACTTGTGCAACCATTTATCCACTCTGAACCCAAGATCTCTCAGTGGAGCACAGATTAAAGACAGCTTTTCCAAATTATTTGGGTAACAGAAAGAATTTTCCTGTCAAGGAGGAACTATAGCTTAAAGGAGTCTACAAAGCAGAGTGAAATATTAGAGCTAAAATTGTTAGTGTGATGAATAACTTGTGTGTTTGGGTGGTAAATATTTGCATTTTTAGAGGGTATTCACAAAAGTTGACTAAAGGTGAGTAAACAGTAGGTTTCTGCAAATGGTTGATGGATGTGTTTGGGAAAGTTTATATTGGAGATGTTACTGGGAGTTCATTGAGCAGTGGTAAGCCAATTGATTAGGAAACATTTGCAGAACTGACACAAAGGGGAAAGAATTTGTGGTGTTCAGTTTGAAAGGAGAAACTGTTGCTCCTAGGCAGAGAATGGACTGATAACACACCAATGCAGTTAAGGTAGAAGCTGTATTGCTTTAGGGGAAGCAAAGTTTATTTGTGTTTGGAGGTGATTTTCATCACTGGGGGGAAAAGCATGCATAGAGGACAAATGAAGTTTGGACTATGGGGCTAAGGTACTGAAAAATTAATATGAACTGATAATGCTGATGGGGCTTGCTAACAAATTAAAAACACAGAACTGAAATCTGTAATGATAGAACAGGCTGACAAAGCAAAGATGATTGACAAGGAACAGGACTAGTTTATTTTGGATTACCAGATAAAGGATTTTTTAGGTGGTATAGTGATCACCTCAGCCCTTTTGTTTTCAGTAACTCAGTAACAGTGCTTGTAACTGACCCTTCTAAGATAAATGGATTGCATATTTTCCTTGATACAGTGCTTGCCAAAATTTGTTCATCTCTGATGCTTACTTACACTGCTTCATACAATTTAGATTGAAATACTGCTCTTGGTAGATGACCAGTTTACAAAAAAAAGAAGTGAAAGATCAGATCCAGAAATTCCTTGGCAACTACAGTTTTCTCAGCAGCCTTGCTGCTTTGTAGAGCATAACTGAAATGCCACTTCACATTTTGTACTGAGAGACAAATTTGTGCTCTGTTGCTCTGAGTCTGATGATACTCCCCTGCTTTGAAAGGCCACCCCTCAGTTTTCAAGTTGGTTAAACTATTATTAAGCAGTAATGTGTACATAAGAACTCGCACTTTTACTCAGAAAAATACTTCTTTACCAGAAGATGATATTGAAATACAGTGAACCCTCTATTCCTTCAAAACACTTTTGTTATTAGCTGAGATGAATGCTGGTACACAGGAGGAGCTGGATAGATCGTCTCTCAATTGTTTGAGCTCCTGCAACAGTTTTTCCACAGCTGAAATGATGGAAGGGGTGAGATTGTCTTTGAACTCTCAGAGTTTATGAATCATTTCATCCACTTTTAGTGGTACTATGTCATTCCAGATTACTGTTGCCAATGAATGGGCATATGATGACGGTGCATTCCGTGTAAATTTCAGCCACATGGGTCATGTACATTTGACTTCATTTGGATCTATGTGTACATCTCCGTTATTCTGCTTGATGTGATAGATCATCTCTTCAATGGCTGATTCCCTCAGAGACTGGATGCTTTTCTTTAGAGTAGTCCACTTGGCCGAACAACTCACAACATCGTCCTTGTATGGAAACCTTTCTTTCACAGCTGCCAAGAGGTGCTTCCAAAGGCTGAGGGACTCTTTCTCTCTTGCAATGGCTTTGTCAATTCTCCCTTCCCTAGCAAGTGATCCAAGCTGCTTGACTTCCCTGCCTTCTAGTTTGTGACCGTCGGCCCCATTGTCCCAGCATCAGAGCATCCAGGTGATGATGTGCTCCCCTGGTTGAAGGGTAAAATCTTTTCGCATATTCCATAGCTCAGCTGACATCCGAGGTCAAGAAGTCACCTCCTTCTTGTGATTCATGTGAAGATGACTCCTGATCAGGTGTTGTCCCGGGTAGTAAGTGCATTGCCATTGCTTCCTCATCTTGTTCCTTCATCTTGTCTGTTTTGCTTTTCCCCTTGAGTACAGGGGCAACCGATATTGGTACAAATTGATCTTCTGGTTTAGCTGCAGTGATTATCGCTGTGGTTTGGGTAGCTGCTGTACTTGTCACTGGGGCTGGTGTAGCTGCTGTGCTTGGAACTGGAGTAGCTGTGCTGTCTGCTGCTTTGCCATCAGATTCAGAGACATTTTTTAACTTTTGAGGGTGCTGGATAGTGTTGAACAGGGCGCTGTAAGCATAGGCCAAGCCCCAGTATGTTGCCATGATTTGTCCCTCTCTGATATGACCAGAATGACAACATACCTCATCTAAGTGTTTTACTAATTTTTCTGGATTTTGCACCTTTTAAAGCACTGGAGGGGCATGCTGGCCTAGATACTTGTCCATACTATCCCACACCCCCTGCCACTCATACCTGTCCAGCCTTGGGGAAAATTTCTTGGTCCTCCTTTATCACTGTCTAACCCCAGACAAGGCCCAAACCTGACTCTGCTTAACTCTCGAGATCAGATGAAATGGTCGTGGGTAAAACGCACTCTATATGTGTGCCAACATGGTGATCCCCATCACAATCAGCAGGCAGGTCTCAAGGGTACCTAAAGGCCTTTCAAAACCTTCAGAACTCTCAAATGATGCTGTAAATGGTCTGGTGGGGGGGCTGGGAGCATAAGGGAATGGCTCCTTCACAGGTTGACCACCTGAGGAGGGGGAAAAAAGATGTGTAATTGCTCAGCACTTCTATTATATACCTCCCAAAGTTTAGAGGTGGTGACCACACTGGGAACGCAAGCCAGATCAGTTTCATGATCAATGATTCTACTGTATTACAAGTCATTACCATAAAGTACAATGAAACAAGATCCTTAGCCCAAGGCCCCCAGCTAATGAACACTAACACAGCAAATACTGGCAGTAAGTAAGGTACAACATGCTGAAACTGTGAGATCAAGTGCAACAACTTTGAGAGCCAATAAATCAGCATTGTGATGAGTGACTATTAATCTGTAACAATGAATGCTTATCACAAATACTATTAGACACACTCTGGTCAGATCTGTCGTTATCTCAACACTTCATGTCCCGCGTTGGGACCAAAAGAACTGTCATGGTTTAAGCCAAGTCAGCAACTCAGCCGACTGAGCTGCTTGCTCACTCTCTCTCACCCCTATCTCCCCCCTGCTCCCGGAAGGATGTGGAGGAGAATCAAAAGAATGTAACTCCCAAGGGTTGAGATAAGAACAGTCCAGTTATTAAGGTATAACACAAACCACTGCTGCTACTACCAATAATAATAATGATAAGGGAAATAACAAGGGAAGAGAATACAACCGCTCACCACCCACCAACCACTACCCAGCCTGACCCAAGCAGTGATTTAACCCTTCTGGGTAACTGCCCCCAGTTTATTTAGTGGGCATGATGTGCTGTGGTATGGAATACTTCTTTGATCAGTTTGGGTCAGGTGTCCTGTCTCTGCTTCTTCCTGGCTTCCCCTCCTCCCTGGCAGTGCATGAGACTCATAATGTCCTTGTTCAGAGTGAACATTACTGAGCAGCAACTAAAACCATAGGTGTTCTCAGTGTTGTTCTCAGGCTGAAAGTCAAAAACACAGCACTGCACCAGCTACTAAGAAGGACAAAAATGACTGCTACTTCTGAACTCAGGACAACATCTAAAACTCACTGTCTGAATTATGTTTCCTTAATGAAACACATCTATTCTGGAGCATATGCGTGTTGAGAATGGTTTGAATTTCCAATGTTAAAGACCTCAGAATGATTTGGCAGTGAGCAGTTTTAGACCAGGGATTTTTTACATTCAGTATTTGGCAAGTCATTCCAAATAACTCTGGGGAGGAGAGGGTGGAGGGGAAGAGAAAGAGAGAGAAAGCAAAAATCTGTTCACAAACAATTATAGTAGACTGAGGTAATTTCTGAGCTACCCTCCTAGCTAGTTACTGTACTGATTTTAGGGCTCCTTGAAGTGCTACCATTATTAAAGAGAAAACAATTCAATTTAAAATTATGGTTTCTAATATTCCTGTAAATAGGGAGAGGTGAGAGACAGCACTCATTGCCTTATGCTTTCATAAGTATATGCCTTTCCCAGTGTTTTAAGGTCTAGCTGATCTGTTACACAATATACTTTGGCTCTTGGTTACTCATGTTTTATGTATCATCTGTGAGGAAGTACAGGATATTCCAGAAAGATACAGTATACAGAAATCACTATGTGCTATTCTAAATATTTAATTATTTAAATAATGCATTGCTACAGATTTCCACCTAAATCAAATTCCAGTCTATCTAGTGTTGTTAATGCATCATTGCCTTAAAATGTGTACATGCTGGAAATGAGTCAGAGCAAAAGAAATATTCAAGGGTCTAGAAAGGATTAACTTGAGGAAAAAAGATCAAGTCCACTTATGTAAGATTATTGCATAACTTCTCAAAATGTGTTCATAGCTTTTTCTTCTTGTATATCTTTATGTATTTTGACAGCAACTTGTTTTTGTTCCCTCATCCTTTCCAGTATGTTATAATCAGGAATGAAACATTAAACCATGCTTACTCTTAAATCATAGTTGTCATCATTAGGCATCAGAATGAACAGAATTTGTGGAAAACATGGACAAGAAACTGGCTCTCAGAGGCTTGTTTCAGGCTGTCTACATGCTTATGCAGGTATTTGAAAGTTATCTTGAAAGCAACCCGAAAGGCAAAAAATGGTTTTCTTGTTCTTGCTTTAGGTTTTGGAGCAGAAATTATAACCCGATCAAAGAGCTGAGCTGTCCTTAGCAAATCAAACTATAATCTTAGCTTAATATTCCTTTATTGTTAACAAAGGCTTATTTTTGAATACTGATTCTCATGTGGGTCAAATAAGGTTACCTGAATGAGAGCTAGATTTTACTCTGGTTTGCTTTGGACAGTGATTGGAACCTCTCCAGGATGGCAGAGGGAGAACCAGCAAGCAGATTTTCAGTAGCAGACAGTGTAGATGTTTGAGTTACAATAATTTAACATTACTAATTGATTTTTCCTGACTGATGCCAGCGTCTGACTAAATTAATATTTCTTCATTGTGCTGTATAAGATTAAAGACACAGAGAGTAATTTAAAATGTAAATACTTCTGCACTATTAGACACTGAACTATAGCAGCTACAATAAAATTGGCTCAGGTAGACCCAAACTTGGGTCAACCTCATCTATATGCATCTCAGTGCAAATCTTCTACAGAACCGTTGAGGTACAGAAAACCAGAAAAAATAGTAGATATTTTAGAAATAGTGAAGCTTTGGGGGTTAAAAATAAAGATTAAGAAGACAAAAGAAAAAACCCACCACAGATTGCTTTTATTTTATTCTGGAAGCATATCTAAATTCTGGTGTAAAAAATTAAGTCAGAATTAGGGTCTAAAGAGGATGTAAAGGAGTGTTCACTAGAGACCACTGAAAAAAGAAACTAAAAGGAAGGGAGATGAACTAGGAAGTAAAAGAAAATCAGTTAATGGCAGAAATAATAGTGACAGGATTTCTTTGGAGACTGCAGGTGAACAAGAACAGAATGCATTACAGGAGGTTAAATTAGGAAGTAGAGGAATAATAATGAAGTAAAGCGGTGATGAATTTAAATCTCTCCTTGCTGCTGCCATATTTAGTAAATAGGGGCAATCATCATTTTCCCTGTTTCTAAACTCAGAAATCTTAGCTGCAAAACAATTTCATAGGTCAAAGAATTGTAATATCTCTTGTGAGATGACAGACTTCACATCTTCTAACCAGTTAGCCCTGAATAATAGGAAATGCTGAATTAAGCTTTCTGATTTTGAGGGAGAATTGTGGTCATTATATCTTAAGTCATGTCAATGATATAGCAGAGGTCAATATGTTTAGCAGTTACCCATAAGGAAGCATCTGCCTGTTTTAGTAAAAAGTGGTCTTTTCCTTCCTTTGGGAAAACTTTTAGATCTGGTGATGTATCGCCCTCTTGAGGCCAGAACTTGTCACTGCACCTATTTTTCAGAGATTTTCATTTCCTCCTCAAATGAACGAGACTTACGTAACTTTATAAATGGAGTTGCTAGAAATTCAGAGATTCAACAAAACATAGCTATAATCTTTCCTCCCTGTGAAGATGTTTTTGCTTTTGTGCAGCCTCCACAACTTTTTGTGGCTACTTATTTTATTCCAACAAATTTCATGTTGAGATATTCTTTGAAGTTTAAAAAGTAAAAGCATATGTACACCATTTATTAAACTTCATAAAAGAATAACCTGTCCGTGCACTTCTACAGATTTTGTGAACTATATTAAAAAAACCCAAAACCTATCCTCCACAAGAAAAGCTAGTGGCTATTTCCCTGCAGATATAACTGGGATTTTTGTTATTGTTTAGAGAAGTATAGTTGCATTATTTAAATAAGCGGTGTTTAATCCTGCTTTGTGACCATCAGGCCAAGAATATAGTGGCTTTCTTCCTTTATCTTAGATTTACTAGCTAGCTCACTGAATAGGCTATGTAAAAAATAGTGAATTTAGTTTTTAATTAAAAAGCACTGAAAATCCTGTGAAATGAATTTTGTGCTATTGGGTAAAGGTAAGCAATTTGGCTCTTTTCATTCTTTTAACAGGATTTTTTCTCTGGTTGGGGAAAGGTAAATTTTTTGGAAGTGCGAAAATCTCTGTTCAGTTGATGTCATAGAATCATAGAATAGTTAGGGCTGCAAAGGACCTTAAGATCATCTTGTCCCAACCCCCCTGCCATGGGCAGGGACACCTCCCACTAAACCATATCACCCAAGGCTCTGTCCAGCCTGGCCTTGAACACCGTCAGGGATGGAGCATTCACAACTTCCCTGGGCAACCCATTCCAGTGCCTCACCATCCGAACAGTAAAGAATTTCTTCCTCATATCCAATCTAAACTTCCCCTGTTTAAGTTTGAATCTGTTACCCTGTGTCCTCTCACTACAGTCCCTAATGAAGGAGTCCATTCCCAGCATTGCCATAGGCCCCTTCAGATACTGGAAGGCTGCTATGAGGTCTCCACGCAGCCTTTTCTTCTCCAGGCTGAACAGCCCCAACCTTCTCATCCTATCTTCATATGGGAGGTGCTCCAGTCCCCTGATCATCCTCTTGGCCCTCCTCTGGACTTGTTCCAACAGTTCCATGTCCTTTTCATGTTGAGGACACCAGAACTACACACAATAGTCCAAGTGAGGTCTCACAAGAGCAGAATAGAGGAGCAGGATCACCTCCTTCAACCTTCTGGTCACGCTCCTTTTGATGCAGCCCAGGATACGGTTGGCTTTCTGGGCTGCGAGCACACATTGCGGCTCATGTTCATTTTCTTGTTGACCAATACAGGGCCACTCTTTTCAGTCTACAGGAGCAACCTGTATGTATATCATATGCACCTTTTCAAGGAATTAAATGCTGTGGAAGGAGGTTCATTCCTATCAATTATGAGATCAAAGAGTAAATAAATGTTGTAAACAGTTAGGGGAGGTGCCAGCATGGCTCCCATTGAGCGTCCTCCAGTGCTGCCCAGCATGTGTGCAAGGTAGCAGCTGGCAGTTGGCTAGAAATAACTGCACGAGGGCGTTCCACCTCCTGTCTGTTGCCTGAAGCCCAAATACTCAGGGTATGCAAACCAAAGAATGGTGGCCATCCATAGCTTTTTATTTTTCAGAGCAGAAGCTGTATACTAATATATTGCAGAGGCCATTATATGGAAAAAAATGCAAACGAAGATTAGTTTATCTTTTTGTTGCCATCCAGCTCATTGTGAATACATATATTAGCTGTAAAACAATCTGAAAATGAGGTGTGTTGCTAACTCAACATTTAAAACAATTACATGAAGAGGCAATGCAGTACTTGCAAGTACCCTTACATCATTGTAAGTTCCTTCAACATCAATAGTTACATTGGCTGCATGTTTAGAAAAAGGGCATCAGAAAACCAGCATCACTGGAAATTAAGACACTGATTACAGACTCACATTATCCACAGAGTGCGGATAAAGGTTGATTAATAATAAACATTTTGTACTGAAAGAAAGGGGATAGCTCTGAACAGCTGATTTGATTTTAGGCTTATTTGTAGAATAAAAAATAAATTTGCACTTAGAAGCGACAGGTCCTGACCTGACGTCTACATTTTCTATTCTAGCTTAGAGCTGTCCAGAGTGGACAAAAAAAAAAATCTGGGACTGTGAAACAGATGTGAATATACTGCAGCCTCATGCCACAAGACATAGCAACTCATTTTGGTGCCTGGTATTTCTACCAAAAGACAAGCCTCTCCCCTGTGTTGTGCTCAGTGGCCCTCCAGAATCCAGATACTCATTCCAGCTGCTGCTGCGGAGTTAATGTCTCCCTTTCTGTGAGTTACTGGCACAATTGTTCCCAGCTTAGGCAGATTTATTTGCTGTTCTTGTTTTTCCCTGCCTACAAATTTCTGGAGAGATTACATTCATAGCTCACTCTCTGGTTTACCAGCTGAGTGAAATGACTATGTGACCTAAAAACATTCACATCTTTTAGCTGATCTTTAGATATGGCAAGTCTTTGACTTAGCATCATATGAGGGCAAAACCTAAAAAGACCTTAATTTAGGATATTCGATGCCATGTTACATAAGAGAAATTTTAAACTTATTCTGATGTTTTGGGCACCTATATTTATTCTCCAGCTGCTGCTTAGGCCTCTTGGGTTTTATGTAGAGAAGAAATGACTTGAAAAAAAAGTTATTTTAAGAATAGTGAGAGTTTCTGTGAGACATGACCAATAACAGGCATTGCTTTTTGAGAACAGATATATTTTCAGAAACAGCATGTTCAATCCTAGTAGTACAATGGAATTCAAACACCAGACTTGGATGATCTTTCAGAAGTTAGTCCATTGAACAGCTCTCTCACAGCATAATAGTTGCTGACTGTTCTGCTATGAACTCTAAGAACTTTTGCCTGCCTGTTTTATTCCAAATGACCCAAAAAACGTAACTTTTTTTTTTTTTAATTAACAAAAAGAACTGTCTTCTCCTTTGCTTATATTTCCTCCTCCTCTATTTTCCTCCCTGTTTATGCCCCATTCCTTATTGTCTGTTCCTCCTTTCTGTGCCATTTTCGGAACTATTGGTAACCTTTAATTCCCATGTTTTCCATTTCTGCTGCTTATACTCTTCACTCCAACGATTCAATACTGTTTCCTCAGGAACTTTTTCCCAGTAAAAATTTACAGCAAAATTTGAAATTTTACAAAAACTAGGGAGGAGTGCTAGAAACTTGTGAATACAGATTTACACTGAAGAGGTTTTCTGACAAAAGCCAGTAAGTAAATACCTACCTCTAGCCATCACTTCTGATTAGAACATTGGAATATACTTACTTCTTTAACCAGTGTATCTCTTCTGAATAACCCAGTGGCAATAGAACTTACTCGTGTAGGAGTGGTGGTTTTTGTGTTAATATTGCTTTCATTTGCTAGCGAGGATGCTTTAGCTAGCTTGCACAGTGGTGCTTTTCAGGCAGTATAAATTTTCTCCACGAGAGGGCTTGCGCAGGCTGTGTTCCAGCAAGCGTGTTCTCCCCAAGGCCAGGCTGCAGCTCTGTCTTTGACCCTGCTGACTGGCACTGTGGCCTGACAAAGAGCATGAACAATTTGAAATAGTACCTCAAATCACCTAATATTCAAATTAGTACACATGATAACTGAGGAGACAGATAAGCAAAATAGTTTTTCCGTCTAAAATGTGAAGGCATATGTAACAGTTTTCCATTCAAGAAAGGATATGCTGATTTTCTTTTACTTGGTTCCCAGGAGTGCTTTGAATCTCACACCACTTTTGAGATACAGCACTGCCCTCCCATATTTTCTGAGCCTGAACTCTGTCCTCACCTGGATGAATGTAGGAGGTCTAAAAATTTGTCTGGCTTTGTTGTTTTAGCATTACATCTCCAGTAGGAAGCATGGCCTTGTAAATGTGAGATCAGCAGCCATTTTGTATGCCTAGCACTATTGTCATTAGAGCAGATGGCATCTCTGGAGGTTTACAACCAATCCATATTGCTGTTAAGTTCTTACCAGATGATTCTTTAAATGATGGATGAGTCAGTCTTTCCTTTCCCCTCTCTTCTCTCCATTAGTTCCTTCTACTCTTGAACCCATGCAAAGTCACAGTGTCACTGGCCTTTCCTATGCTGCTATGTGACATTCATGTGCTTAGCTGTCTTGGCCTCAGGGCTACATGGAACTTTCCCCCCTAGAAGCCCACAGATTTTGCTTCTGTGGTTCTAGTTGTTCAGAGACTCTTCAAGAGGCTGGGGGAAATGTTAGCTAGTGGTGTTGGAAGCTTGTCTGCTAAGAATACACGTCTCAGGAATATGGTTTAGGAAGCATTTGGCATGCTTTCCCTGTATCTGTCTTTGCCTTACAATCTGCTGATACTAAGAATATCATTTTTAGATCCTGTACATTTCAAATAGCAGTGTAGTTGTTAGCATTGCTGTAGTTGTTTTAAATAGAAAGTAGATCTTCACCTTGAGCACAAAGTGGGAAAGGTGCAGGGTAAAGAAAGAATTACATTTGTGGCCTCATGAAAAGGTTTAAATCAACTACAGAGATACATTTAGGAGTTATTTCTTCATATTCAGATGAGTGTAACCTGTTCTTTGTCTAGAAGCAGAAATAAAGTCAACAGTCACATGGAGGCAGTGAACTTTTTATTGAACAATCAGATTTACTGTCTTTAAACATAGTTGTTTTTAATGGCTTGAAAAGTAACACTTCTCATGTTTCTCTGTATCATGCTATTTAAGCTTATCCTAACTCTAATGTTCTGGCTCTTTTATCTAGAAGGCTGCAGGAAACTGAGAACTTCTTAAAAATCTTGTCTGTCAGTCCTACTCTAGTCAGAACACAGTATGGAAAAGTGCTTAGAAATGTTAGCAAATCTGCTGATTTAGTAGTGCATCAAAAGGTCCACAAAAATTAAGACTACCCTATCATCAGTATTTAAGGATAAAGCTAAAACTGAGCTAATTTGTAGCGTTTTCCAAGGCTTCTAAGAACTGTGCTCTGCTGTTCTCACTGTTTCAAGACAAGAAGGACTCACAGCTCTCCAGTGAAACATCCCTGAGAATTTGAGGTATGTCTGACTGACTTTGCTTGAGACAACTTTATATTTCTGTATATTAATCCTTCTTGTTCTCCAGCATCAGAATGCATCCTGGGGACTTTAAAACCAGGAAAAGTCATGAGCCAGTGACCATCCTGTGCTACCACTTTCTATTCTGTAACCATTTAAATCATGACCAATTATATACATGTCCGTTAGGAAAAATATATTCATGAGTCATTTCTAATTGTGTTGTAGGTAGTTGGGTACAAATCCTAGAGTGGCACTCATGAAGGATTTGTTTAATTTAGCAGTCATAAAAATGCTTAACTAGACATTATGTAGCAGAAGATGAAGATGTGGCTTTACATGCATGTCCAGCAAGAAAAGTGTTTAATAATTACCTTTTCCCTGGTTGGAGAGAACATTGAAGTTGCACATTTTCATAGGCTGGGGTTATTGAGTATATGTGGTACTTCTTTAGCAGAAAGCTGCTAAGTTATATTTCTGAAGTGTTTTGTAAATGAATGTATCCTGAACTGCGTATTAAGTATTGCCATCCTACTGATGTGTTTGGTCAGTTGCATGCTTCTGTGAGGTCACTGTCTGCCACAGAATCTTGGCAATATCACATAAAGAATATTTTCTGTTGTGGCATCTTGGTTCCTTGGAGATCCCCAACATCTGTACTGCTAATGGTTTTATTGTTGCCTCTGGGTCTTACTCCAGTCAAATTGGCCATGGCAGTTTGTTGCAGCCTCATCCTCTTGAGTACCTGTATTTCTTTGACTTACCTTTGCCTGTGAAGAAAGCACACTTTTATCCTTTTGAAAATAAAGTCCACGGGCAGGAATGTGTTCCTCCTGAGACTAATATGCAAGTCCTTTTGTGGTTAGACAAAGGGTTTTCTTAATGCATTCTGTGATAGAAGTGCCCTTAGAGCCAGCCCATCCTTGTACACAGACCCCTCTGTGAACTCAGTCTTTTTGTAAATTGGGCACAAACTTTACAATACTGTCTGCGTGCCTCAAAATTGGACATTCATTTTTAAGCACACAGCCTCATAACCAATTCTTTTAAGAAGAGAACTCCCTTTGTGTAATAAAAAGGAAGGTGGAGAGAAAAAAGGTCAGGTGTAGTGATTTAACAAACACTGTTGTCTTGTGTTTCCACACCAAGGTTCATGTAATAGAGTAAGTAGACTTTTCCACTGTTACTCTTAGCTACCATGGCAGATGATTTTTAATATATTTGAATGTAATAGTTTGGCATGTGTCTTTTATTCCAATTTTAATCTTAGTCCAAGTTATTAGAAGGGCTTTGCATTTTTACAAATGCAACAACCAGAAGTGCCTTTAAGTATAAACCAGCATACATTTTAAATTGACATGTTAGACTAATAACTGAGTGTTGTTAACACTGCACAGTTTAAAATTACAAGCCTGAAAGGTAATAATTTTGCTCCCTGTGTGATGTAGGCACAGTAAATATGAGATTTTTTTCAGAAAAAGTAAACCCAAAATTTGGTCTAGCATGAGTGCCATAAAACTTTCCATAATGGTGTTAATTGGGTTCAGTAGCATCCTCTGTATTTTATGACATAATTTTGTCAATGTTAATGCAATGTTCAGCACAAATATCCAAATTCCCTGTCTAAAGAAATCTCATACCAAAAAATATGCCAAAACCATCTAAGATACTGCTTGTTTTAGTGTACCAAAAGAAAGGTGTGTTTGTTAATATAGTAAAAAAAATCCAAATATTTTTTGTTTGTTTGGATGTTTTTTTTTTTTTTTAAACTTGGTAACCACAAATGTGCTATCTCTTAGACTAAAACTCAAATTGCAGAACTGGGATTTAGTTTGTTACCATTCTAAATATGGTCTAATAAAAGCTGGATTTGCAAACTGATAGCTGCAGCTGAGATGGAAACTTCCTTCTTTCCTGTTCTGTTCAATTAATGAAAGCTGAACTTCAAAGTTTAAATGAGATCATTTGAAGTGCTAAAATTATTGACCACCAGAACTGTTTACTTTCCTGTGTGACCAAAAAAAAAAAAAAAAAAGAGTTTGTAATGTAAAATTAAACCTAAACCACTGAAATAACGTTAGGAAAATTTAAAAGTTCCAGAGCAAGAAGTGGTGTTAGCTTAGTTGAGAGTTATTTATGCATAATTTTAAGTGACTCACTTGACAGTCAAGCATTTTTTTCATGACTGTGACAGTAAAAGCTTTTCTGGGAGGTCCTAATCATGTGCTGCTCGGAAAATTTCAATCCAATGAGAGTATTTCTGAGCAACACCCCTGACAGTCAGAGCAAATAATGCACAGAATATCATCAGGGACTGACGCCTTTCTACAGTAACACAAGCACTTATGTTGTTTTCATGACTTTTGTAGCTCTTATCAGAAGTTTAAGTTGCTCACCCTCTTCTTATTTTGCTGACAGCCCAGGTATCTCCTGGGCTCTTTTTTGTCCTTTATTGACCATGAGCATTGGCTGTGCCACCAACCCTAGGGGACCATGTAGCTAGGTTCATGGGGTAATTTCTTTGATTGACTCATTTGGTGGCAGTAAGCATCAGCCTCAGGTCTGCTGCTGCAAACTAGGAAGTGAGAAGTTAATTGATGTCTATTTCTAAAGGAGGTTGGCCTTCAGCCAGAGATGGGGTGAGCCTCTGAAGTTCAAAGGGAAAGTGCAGGAGGAGGCTGTGGAAGCTGAAGACAGACAGGGAGTGATACGTGACACAGGCTCATCTTGGGCTGTGCCAAAGAGCAGTAGTGGGGTGCAGGTAGCGAGCAGTGAGGTGTGCCAAATAGGTGGCGTTGCTAGGGAGGAATATACAAATAGAAACCAGCAAAACAGGAAAAGGAATGGACTCAGGCACAAAATGCTTGGGATGCCAAAGACTGCCTATTTCTGTGTTCATTTTAAGTATTTAATTTTTCTGACACACACTTGGGATAGCCAGAACACACACAGTCCTTTTAAATGTAATGAACTGCATGTGAGACTTGTTTGACCACCTCTGCAGGCTTTGCCGTCATGCTCCAGGGTTTCTTGTACTGGCAGCATACCACCACAGCTGCTGTCCTGCTCTGTTATCCCACATGCCAAAAAACAACCGGGCTACCTAACCCAAGAGGCTTTTATCAGATATACTGGGTGCAGGGAACCCTGCAGGCATGTGCAGCAGCTGGAGATCTGTATCTTTTGTATGCCCTTATATTTAACAGAACAACGGTGGGAGGCAAACTTCTAGGTACATCCTTCCGCAGCCTGATACCCATGCATGCCTTTGGCCTCTGAGCTGATTCATCCCTGCCCTTTTAGGTGACTCATAAAAGAACTCTCATGTTTTATGATTCAAAAACTTTTAGTGTTCTGGTCATTAATGAAGAAGACTCAGGTTATTTAGTTAAATATCATCAAATTTACTTTTAATTCTTCAGTTAATTAATTCATTCCTTAGTTCTCTAAAACAATTGAATGAAGTATATTTTCTTTCTAGAAGACACCAAAGCAGACACATCGGGTTGCAACTTTCCCCCCTGCCCATTACTTGTCTTTTTCATTCTTATCCATTCATAGCAAATAGAATTACGCTGCAAACAATAACTTTGTATATGCCGAATATCAAATGGACCATTTTTGCTCTAGCTTTGTTCAGCGATATGTGATTAGAACTTCCTTCTTCCTCCGAGGAAAATCTGTAGAATAGTCATGAAACAAAATGGAAAGCTGAAATTTTTAAAAGGGAATCTTTAAAAATGTTCTGTGTGGGGTATGGGAACAGCTTTATCATTATTTACAAACTTTACCACAGAAGTTGCTACAAATCATCCAATGAAAATCCAGAAACATTTGTTTCTGTACTAAGCAGCATAGAATAAGAATAGCTTTATGCTGTGTCATTAAGGGGCTTGAGTTTCATAGTTACAGCTGGCTTGCTAGCACAATACAAAATCATTGCATATGTAAAACTGAACCCAGCTGGTCAAAAAACTGTATTGTACTGGTGTTCCTTTTTTCTTCTGTTCTGTTCCCTTCTTTTCTCCCTGAGGAATTCTTGTACAGTAACTTTTAGCTTCAATGTGGCTGACTATGGGTTTTCAACTTCCAAGAAGTTTTGATAGAAAACACAATAGTTTAATTACCCATTACTAAAGCATGAGTTGGGTTGATTTTACAGTATTTTCATTAGAATCATAGTACAGTCTAGAACAGACCCTTACCTAGTGTAAACCAGCATAATTTCAATGAAGTTTATACCTGTTGAAACTTTCCCACTTGAAGAATGATAAAGAAAAATAATAATCTAGAGAATGAAAAATATAAGCTCAAACCAAAAAAAGCAGAAAGGTAAGAAGCGTCTAGGAAGGGATGTAAAGTGGTTACATGGGCATTTTATGAAAAAACACAGAAAATACCCTTTATTGCTTAAAATTTGTCATCCTGTGAATTTATTTCTTTCACTAAATTCTGGATTTGGATTTAGGATTGCATATTAAGCCTGTTCCTTGGTATTGATATAATTTACGTTGTAATCTGGTTTTGCAAAGCACAGTTTAATGTCCCGTCAGAGTCTCACAATAGATTTATGTAAGACTTTTTCCTCTTTTTTTAGAACTTATTTTGTCTAAAGCTTTTATTTGGAGTGCGTATTCTTGGAAATGTGCTAGATGGTGAGAAAAGCAACTATTGTAATGCTGTTTGTGTCCCTGAGTACAGGAACATCATTAATTGTGTTCTGTTCCAACTAACTCTGACATCTTGACTACACAGAAATGGCTCAGCGTTGGTCAATCTGCAGAAGGGCAGCAGCCCCTCAGTCAGAGATAGGTTATGTTTTGGACTTGCCCTCTGTTATGAGACTTGAGATTAAGGACCTGGATTTATATTTGTGGCAGGGCTACATGGATCACGGATGCTGCAGATGCTCCTTCTCTAAGCCCAACAGAGCAGGCAGCCAGGTCAGCAGAGCAGAACTGTTTGTACCAGATCTTGGTTACAGCTGGTGGCAAGAGCCGGCCACGATCTAAGCACCTGTGGATAACAATGCCTTGATAAAAAGTCAAAGGCAAGTAGGGAGAGTTCAGTATCAGGAGCAAAAAACTATCGCTTGCTTGCAACCCCCTGAGCCACTATGGGGGGTTATGTTTGTACAGGTTTCAATTCCCAACCTGGAGCTGCCTCTAGGGCAGGGATGAGTCATGAAGGTCGTGGTGGAGCCACAAAAAGGTGGCTCTTCCCCTGCTTACTGACATCAGGCCTGTAAGTCTATCCTAAAATAAACACGACGGGCTCATAGGCACCGATGAGACAGAACGGCACTAAGCGCGGGGCGTTGTTCTGATCACTAGCTGGTAACGAATAAAGCAGGACCCTCACTGCTATAACGGAATGTTACGCAGAATTGGAGGTAACCGCGGTTTTCCGTGACGCGGCCCCGGACGCTGCGGAGGGTCCCACCGGCGGTTCCGCGGTGCCGCGCTCCGCTGCCCGTGCTCTCCCACCGACAGCCGCCTGCCCCGCCGGCTCGTGCCGGCAGGTGGCGCTGTGGGCCCAGGCACGGCGAGCGGGAGGGCGGGTGGCGCTCCCTCAGCCGGGAGTCCTGTGGTGCCCCGTCTTCCCGTCCCATCTCTTCCCTTCCTTTTCCCTCAGCTGATTTCGGTTTCTACAGATGCGCACTTTTGAATGGTTTCAATAAAATTCTATTGCCGTCATTTGAAAAATACGAGGGTTATTGAGATTTGTGCTGCCTGGTGGGAGGAAACCCACCAGGGATGCCTGCGACCAGTGCCCCCCTCTGCCATAGAGCTCCCCTTGGCTGCCATGTCCCCAGCCCTGATCCTGAGGTGTTGTGGCACTAGTGCTGTAAGCATTACCTCTTTTATCTCAGATAACTTGTCTCATCACTGTTCCGTAGGACACTTTATCTATTTATGTTTTTCCCAGGTCCCCAAACTAGCCCCCATGTGTTGCCTGTGCCCCGCTGGGGCCTGCTATGCCCACAGCCCACCTCATGGGTGAGGCTAGGTGTGAGTGCCAGGCTGCTGCAGCCTGCTGAGTTTCTAAGGGCCAGTGTGAAGTAAGACTTTAAAACACAGGCACGTTATGTGAGAGGTCAGAGTAACTCACTTGCTAGTAGCTGCTTTTTATACTGGTGCAAGCCTTTTGAACGCATACAAACAGCAAGTACTGCAGGCAGATGTTATACGTGTCTGTCTCTGTAAAATACATGACGCATATACAAGAGAGAGCCTTTCTTCATTTTTTTTGTGCTTACCATATCACCTTGTCTCTCAAGGACAGCACATTGCTAGAATGCAGGCAGAGATTTATTGGAGGGGCTAGAAGGACTTTACTCCTCCTGCTCCTCTCCCCCTCAGCTCATGTCTAACCACTCCTCTGCCAGTCCGGCATCTTTTGTGCTCCAGTGAAAGCTTGAAGAAAGTAAGCAACTGAGCCAGGGGAACATCTTGCCCCTGCTTTGTTCCACGGCTTGATGTTGGAAACATAGCCCTTGTGGCACAGTTTGCTGGGAGAGAGGGGATGTAGCTGCCTTCGGCAGGGTGAAGGCACGTCATCGCAGTTACCATATCCTCTGGGTTGTTTTTCCAATCTTTCTTCCCTCTTTCTGGAATGTTCTGATAAACAGTCTACAACAAAACATGCAAATTAGGGTTTTCTTCCTTGTAATGCTTCGAGATATAGTGAATTCCATGGAAAATAGCCTCCTCATCCTGAGGACTCACAAGGACTGATGTAAAAAATAGTAAGAATAATTAAAACAAAGTCTTCAGAATACCTCAGTGCGTGCTCTCATGCCTGCAGTATGCACTGGAGTTATCTTGCCAAAGGCTAGCTTTGATTGAAAGGCACTGCCACTTCGTCTGGAAGCTAGGAAGTGATTCGATCCTGCTTCATGGCACAGTGTTGGGCCGTAATGATGACTCTGCTACCATGAATTTTAAAGGAAAGGTGGCTCTGCTTGGTCTGGATTATCACCATTACACTTTGCTCAACACAAGTGTGCACCAACTGCTCAAAATCCTGTTTCTATCTTGTTTAGAATTTCAGTTTCATGTGCCACTTTGGAGAAGGAGATTTAGGCTCCTGAGTCACTTAGGAATCTTTAAAAGTTTTATGCTTAGCTTGCTTTTAGCTATCTGAATGGATTAACAATTAGCAGAAATCATTCCATAAATGTAGCAGTGAGAGTGAGATACTGAGTGTGGACACCAAGTTGTTGTCCAACTGGAAATTAAACTTCTTGCCATGCTGTTAATTTCATAGTTATTAACTAGTAATATAACAAGTATTAGACCTAACTTAATCTAGTCTTATGATACTTGTAATAGATGGACATTCCTCTTCAGAGATAATTTTCAGGGTGCTTATAAACATCACGGTCAGTTTATTCCATTTACTCTTTTGCTTTGCAGTAGGTAACACCTTGGTAAAATTATCTGTACTCAGTATGTATCTATAGTATCATTCAATCATGTAAATTCAGGGGCACTATTTTTAATCAGACAATATAATTGGTGCTAATCTTGAAATAAATGGTGCTTCTGAGAAGCAGGAGCTCCTGTCTTCTCAGGAACACCATCTGTGTGGCTCATATGCAATCAGCAATATTTATATTAAATGCTATATATTCTGCCTCACGTACTGTTTGATTTCTTCTCTGAGTCTCATCCTATGAACCAAAACAGGATTCACAAGACCCAAGTTCTAACAAGTAGTTTCTTCCCTCAGTTTACCAACGTATGCCTTGTTCACACAGCATTATTCAGCACTTCTTCAACCAATGGTGCTTGTGCTATGCCCAGTCTGCCCAGTGCAAGGTCTTCAGCTCAATTTTTATTGCAATCTATAGAGAGCTTTTTACATATCTTCCTCATATCTTCTAAAACTTTATAGTTTTCTGCATTTCATCACAGTCAAATGGATCTCATTGTCCTGTCCCAAAATACCACCTTGGATTATCCCCAGAAGTACCATGCTGCCTAGAAAGCCACTTGCTGTTTGGTTTTTTTTGATTTGCATGCTTGTAAAAGTCAAAATATTACTGTACAGTAGTCTTCTGGCTTTTTTTTTTTTTTAAAAAAGGAGCATACCTTTTTCAGATTTCCATTTTGCTAACAAATACGCTTTTCTTGTTCTTTCTTTTTTCTTATCTGGTAAGGAGTTTGTAAGCAAGCTGGATGAATTCATTCAGTGGTTAAATGAAGCCATGGAAACAACAGAGAATTGGACTCCTCCTAAAGCAGAGACAGACAGCCTTAAACTGTACCTGGAAACACACTTGGTAGGACGAGATTATTTGATGATAACTATAATTAATTGAAGTGTTCTGGTGTGCTTTTTATTTGATTATTGTTTTTTTAATTACTAGTGTGCATATATATATTAATGTAAGTTCTGTAGCATTGCAGTTTATTTTAATGAAAATATGAACAAAATATTTTCTGTATTTGAAATATATGCTGGTAGCTTTATAAAAACAATATTAAAAGCTAGAATTACTACAATTCAGAAATCATCTCCAAAACTGCAAGAAAATGACAATAGCAAAAAGAAAAAGGGCAACACTTTTAATGCTGATCATCCTGGGATTTTTACTACATTGTAACTTTAACAAAACTCTTACTGGTAAGAAAGCATAATCTCTCTCCCCAGGTTTAGCATAGTACAGAGTCATTTAAAATATTTTAAATAAATGTATCAGTCGTTTTACTTGATGTACATTTCTGTTGTATAATTAATGCAACTGTTACTAACTTTGCCTTTGTGCTAAAAGTGAAAACATTGGGTGGAATTAGAAAACTCCTGAATATTTTTCAGGCTATAATTACCGATTGAGAAATGTTTGATAAACCTTATGAGATTTTCATTGAGTTTTTCAGAGAGTTGTTTCTTCTTATGAGGAAGTGAGACAAAGACTTGAATTAGACCAGGCATGAACTTCTCAAAAGCAAAATTTTATGTTGTAGGTAAAAAATAGAGATCAATGTAAACAGTTTGATGGGTCGGTATCTTCATAAATAAACTATCTGGTAAAAAGGAAAACAAGAATGGAAAATTGAGCTAGGAAATTCCCTCTCTCTGCCAAAATCTTAGGTTCTTGCCAGTATCAATTAGAAGAAAACCCAGTGATAACACTATTCTGAACTAATGACCTGGACACTCCAGCCAGATAAGACAGTGCCTTAGCTGTACCTACATAGAGCATCAACCCTCAAAGCTTAGTCTCATTTCCAATTCTGTGATAATCTGATGGTGGGAAATTATTCGACAGTCCCAGGAAGTCACATGATCATTACAGGAAATAATGGCATGCCAATCCCTACCATAATACTGTAATGACTGTTATTAAATTAATTAAGTATACACTAACAACGTATACAATTAGAGCCAAACTGAAAACTGTCTTCAAAATTTCATCTATACAGAAAACTCTTCTGTGTCTTTTGTTCTTAAACATTTCTGTTGTAGTAGTGCCTGTGGACAGATTAAGAGCCCATTGTGGTAGTCTATCAAATGCAGTACAAAGATGAAGACCCTGCATTTTAATTTTATTTTGCAGATTTTGGATGTTGTGACAGAGTTTGGGTTTTTGCCTTGTACTGCACACATTTGGTCCCATGAATCTCATTACATTTACAGGTGCTCTGAAGACACAGAACATGTTGTAAGATCAGACCTCATGAAAGGCACTGGTCATTTCAATTTGTTTTCTTCTTACTCTGCAACGTGAAACTTTTGGAGAGATGAATTTTTATGAGTAGGATTGCATTTTTCACTCTTGACTGGATGAAAAGAAATGTATTGCAGGAACAGGGCAATCACAAGGCTGTGTGTCACAGTCAGTTTCTTTTTCCTTCCTCTTTGGGAAGGAGCAGAGTAGCTGTTTTGCAGGCAAATGACTTCCAACTTTGCCTTGTGGTTCTGTGGGAGGTGAGGCCAAAAGCATCTGTCAGGCTGGAATGTGGAGTAGTAGCCCAGAGGCAACTGCTTCATTGCTAGAGGTTGTCAGAATAAATGAGTGTGTAGGCACCTGTACAACTTCACTTTCTCTTGTAAGTACTTCGGCTCCCAGCTATACCCTGTATATCTGCATATCTTTGGGGCAGGAAAATCTTTGTGTGTTTCAGGACGCCTATGTTATGAAACAAGGTGGGTTGGTTTTTTTTTTTTTTGGTTGACTTTTGTAAAGAAGTAAAATGTCTAATGAACAGTTCATTTTCTATCTGATGATATCGTAATCATTTTTATGGCATATATAGCCAGTGAAAAAAATGATTACACAACCTGAAAAAAGTAACTGTGACTTTTCTTTTTGGATTTCACAAAACATATGCTATCATATTAATGCCTATTCAGCAGAATTGAACTATTAAAATACAAAGCATTTTTGATAGTGGGGAAGATAGATATTTGTATTAATTAGATTGTTAGCTTTTCAGTGACATTTGTCCGTCAGAAATCCTAATCTGTGTTTAAACAGAAGTGTATGAACTTCAATTCACATTAAGCTCAATGTTAAAATTTCTTTTGGTTGAGCATTGCAAGACAGTGGCAATCAAAGTCTTTGTGAGAGTACTTGCAGTGCTCATTTTCTTCTTTTGCCACTCAGGTTATATATGCTGTCAGGCTTACCTAAGATTTGTTGAAGTAAAAGAGTCTTAGTACTTTACAAGTTTAGGTTCCAGACTTAGGTGTTCATAGTAGAGATACTGGTAGCTAACTAACCTGTAAAACAAAGAAAATGTGTTGATTCTTTTTGATATTCTGTATCTGTGCTAGCAAACCTGATAACTATGATTCTTCAGTGGTGCAGATTTTCTGGTCATACAAGGAGTGAAAACTCAATGTAGATTAGTATTTTTATTAGTAGAGACAAGACCTTAGCCTTTGGCACAAATTATCAATTTCACCACCTGTGATATTGTTTTCTTGGAAATATGTTTGTTGCAATAACAAGATTAGTGCCATAAAGAGAGAATATTTTGCATTCATGAATTAAATCTCTGCTGTCAAAACCTAAGAAAAGAAAATATGGGAGCAGTAAAACAGAAAAATGTATTTGTTCCCTTCATTATTGGCTGGGAAAAGTATTGCAGAGGAGACAAGGATGAAGTTGTGAACATACTCCAAATTTTTCAGTATGTAAAATTCTTGGCTATCATTTTAGGGTCCCAATGTAAATTTTTGATAAAGTATCGAATTTTAAAGTCTCCTCATGCCACCTTGCTTTTCTACATTTGTGAGATCTTGGGAAATGGTGTCATACAGACGCTGAAAAAGTTTGTTTATTACAAATAATAATAAAAAACCAAAATGCCACAAGAAACCTATGTCATGAATTTACTAGATTGTTTGCATAAGGTAGTGCTTGCATGAGGATATCTTGGACAACAATAATACACGTTTCTATTACAAGCATCCTTGCATGACATCTTCAGCTTAAACTGGTAGAACTCCCCAAACTCTTGTTCTGCTTAGTTCTGATACCTGGTATGGCAATATTGTCCACTCAGGATATTAGTCAGCACTTTGAAGCATACAGCAATGTCTGTCTATTGCTCTTAGCTCAGTAACAGCTCACTGTAGACGTCCCTGTGACCATGTGAAGGTCTCGCAGCCCCTGGAATAAATAGTGAAGCATTTTGTTGTGTAGGTGGAAGGCAGCCTCTCCTCAAGTTGGTCTGTTGTTTCCAATTAGGCTATTTTCTTTTCCATGCAGAGACTAGCTGGGGAGTTCCTAGGCCACCCAGGAATGCTGTAACTAAGTGCACTGTGTGTCACACAGGTGCAGCCCTGATATGCAAATAAACTTTATTTTACAATTATTAACTATAGACCAAGTTGGAATTTCATTCTTAAATCACAGTTAAAGCTTAAACTCTGTAGATTTTGCCGTGATAAGTATTCATATGGTTTGGTAAAGAGGATGATTTATTTTTTCTACAATTTGAAAAAAATCTACAAAATAGATAGTCTTCAGCTTGGAGGACAGTTTTCTTGCAAACTTTAAAAACCAGTTCCCTGATTTTCTGCAGAACAGAGGTTGCTATCTGCTTCATTTTGGATAACACCAAAGCACAATGTAAATGCTCTCGGAGACACCCGGAATAGTGATTGAAATTTTTCTTTTTAATTTTATGGGTCTTCACAGCTGAGTAAAGTTGGTGAAACTGATTTGGGAGCTGTGTGCTTCCCATTCAGATAGGAGGGATGCTATCGCCTGGGCTTCTGGCACCCTGCAGACAGCCACCCAAGCCAGCAGATGTTGATAGCACTAATATGTTTTCATGAAGAGGGTGTTTTTCAGAAGTCAGCCCTACTAGAGAAAAATGTGAGGTAGATTGTAAATTTTGTGAATGATCAGGCTCAAATCACTTCCTAATGAAAAGGTAGCTTCATTGACTTTACAAAAAAGGAGCTTCAGAAAATGGTTCCAAACTTCTGAAAATAGTTTCTGATTCGCTTTATTTTTTGTAGCTCTTCTGTTATGCTGATTCTTGCCCATTGGCACTCTGATCAAAATCAGCTACTAGCAGACTCCAAGGATAGAGTTGGTGGTATGCAAATCAGTTCTCATCAAAAACAGTATCCTGAAGGCAGCTTATGAGCTAAAAGCATCTGTCTAGATGGTACTGCTGTGCTTGTGAAACCAGACTTTCTTAGCTGCTCCACAAATAAGAATTCACCGTGTTGCTCTTGACCATTTTCGTTTGCTAAAATAGACATTTTACTGCTTTTTGGACCCAAATCCACATTATTTTGCAATTGACATGTGCAGTAAAGGAGCAAGCTAGCAAATTAGGAAATGTGAAGAACTGCTGAGGAAAAGGTTAAGATGAAAGTCACTCTTATTTGCTGAGGCCTGGGACTTTTAAGTTTGTAGTTTTAACTTTTCCCTTTGTTAACACAGTACTGTTTTCTTGTTGCTGAGCAGCTCCTAGTTGTGCACATTACTTTAGTGTGCTCTTAGGTCTTTTTGCCAAAGCCACTTGTGTCTAGTGTCATACTTAGAACTAGATAATACAAGACTTTTAAATGGAAACCTACACGTGAAAAATAACTTATTTTAAACTTATTTGATGGAACTTTTTTAATCCTTCTTGCATTCATGATGTTGACAAGCAATATTTTTTAGTGGAGATAAAATGAATTAAGAAAGATTCTTATTAGAAATTTAGAACTAGCAGTCAGGCATTTTTGTCCTAAACACTCCTCAGATTTTCCATAAGATTAAAATTTTGACATCTTGAGTACAGGGAATGTTTGGGAGATAGAGGGAGAAATTACAGATTTTGCAGTTTTTCTTGAAAACCAGAAGGGTCCAGAGGATGCAAGGGTGAAGTACTTTCTTCCAGTGTGGCTGTTGCCTTTTGCCGTTTCGGATAACCTGCCTTACATGTAAGTTTCCAGTTTGCAGGAGAGCAAATTATAGAATCATAGAACAGGATAAGAAGGGACCTTTAAAGGCCAAATCTCCTGCAGTGAACAGGGACATAGAATCATAGAATAGTTAGGGTTGGAAAGGACCTTAAGATCATACAGTTCCAACGCCCCTGCCACAGGCAGGGACACCTCCCACTAAACCATGCCACCCAAGGCTCTGTCCAGCCTGTCCTTGAACACCGCCAGGGATGGAGCATTCACAACTTCCCTGGGCAACCCATTCCAGTGCCTCATCACCCTTACAGTAAAGAATTTCTTCCTCATATCCAATCTAAACTTCCTCTGTTTAAGTTTGAACCCGTTACCCCTTGTCCTCTCACTACAGTCCCTAATGAAGACTCCCTCCGCAGCATCCCTATAGGCCCCCTTCATCTTCAGTAAGATCAGGTTGCTCAGAACCCCCTCTACCCTGTCCTTGAATGTTGCCAGGTATGGAACGTCTACCACCTCTCTGGGCAACCTGTTCCACACCCTCATCCTAAAAATTTTCTTCCTTATATGTAGTCTGAATTTGCCCTCTTTTAGTTTAAAACCATTACCCCTTCTCTTATTGCATCAGGCCCTGCTAAAATGTCTGTGCCCTTATAAGTCCCCTTTAGGTATTGAAAGACCACAATAGGGTCTCCCCAGAGTCTGCTCTTCTCCAGGCTGAACAATCCCAACTGTTAGCTTTTCCTCAGAGGTGCTTCATCCCTCTGGATCCTCTCTAAGAGGTCCATGTCTTTCCTGTACTAAGGACTCCAGAGCCAGACATCCTCCAAGTGGGGTCTCACCAGAGCAGAAAAAAGATGAAGAATCAACTCCCTTGACCTGCTGGCCACGCTTCTTTTCATGCAGCCCAGGATGCAGTTGGCTTTCAGGGCTGCACGCGCACCTTGCTGGCTCATGTTTAGCTTTTCATTCACCAGTACCCCAAAGTCCTTCTCAGCAGGGCTGTTCTCAATGTTTCACTTCAGTCTTATTGCAACTGTGGATATAAGATACCCTTAGAAAAGATTTCAGCTGCTGGTTTTCTGTTTCTCCAGATAGCACAAAGAGGAATTGTTTGTAATTTTTAGAAAGAATGGAGGAGGATGGCTTCAAGTAAATAATTTGTTGTTCACACCATGGTTATTTGTTTGGGTTTTTTTAGGCAAAAGTGTATGTTCTGTTTAGTTGAAAGTAGAATAGCAAAGATTGTTCTGAGATAGCACAAGTTGCTAGTCATTTCAGTACAAAGTGTTGTTTGGATAAACTAATAGATCATTTCCATGAATCAGAATTTCTTGGTTTTTCTTTCCTAATAAATTTTGTGGTCCCTGTCTGTAATTTTTACCTCAGTTTAGTCGCAAGTATTATGTCACATTTAAGTGCATTTCAGTCCAGAATCATTCTGTTATATTAACCTTCTCAGTCGCCATATTTACTTTACATGCTACAGCATTAAAAATATCGTGCAGCAAGTATCACTAGTATTTCAAAACAAAGCATCCAAGATGATTTACACTAGCATTTACTACTCTTCTGTACAGGAAGTTTAGATGACATCTCTTTTCCAAAATCAAACTCTGGAGTTATGGGAGTATGGAAAGTTTTATTATCAAAAGAGAAATAAAATAAGACAAATAAAACAAGAATTTTCATTTGTCCAGTATAAATGTTTCTGGACACATCATGGCTCAGCACTTTCTAAGCTGCAAACAGCAAATGCTTTCATACAGAAAATAGATTGTATTTTAACTTCTAAGAAATTGTATTGTGAAGTAATGATGCTTCTGTGATATCTCATGATAACTAATCGTCTGTTTGTAACAAGTCTGCTATGTCTGGGAAAAAATATCATTCTTATCTCCCTGGAAAATCTAGTTTTCTGAAAAATGTCATTTTAGACAAGTATTAAATACCTGTTCTTGTTGAAACTAAGGTCAAATACACATGCTGTGGGCTAATCTACTGTCTGCCTTTGTGGTAGTGGTGGTAACAGTAATTTCATTAAACTTATTAAAGCCTTTGAAATGTCCAGGTTCTGTATTGTGCATTTGCTTTATGGACATTTCCAATGTCCACAGCAGCCAGTTTTGATTTTTTCCTCAAAACACACAACTGTGTCTGCAGTATGATAGTGCTAAAGAGTCTGATCACCATAAGTGAACTAATTCCTTCCTGCACTACAGAGACTGGTTTGAATCTGTTTAGCCTACAGTTAGTTTGAATTTCTGAATTTTATGCTGTTTTCCCAGGTGTAGGACCTTGATCGGGGCAATTGCAGGCACACCTACAGGTTTGCCAGAGAAGAGATTCAGAGCAGCCCTGTGGAGAAGGACTTGGGGGTGTTGGTTGATGAGAAACTGAACATGAGCCAGCTTCAGTGTGAGCTTGCAGCCCAGAAACCAACCATATTCTGGGCTGCATCAAAAGGAGTGTGACCAGCAGGTCGAAGGATGTGATCCCGCCCCTCTACTCTGCTCTTGTGAGACCTCACCTGGAGTATTGTGTGCAGTTCTGATGTCCTCAACGTAAAAAGGACATGAAACTGTTGGAACAAGTCCAGAGGAGGGCCACGAGGATGATCAGGGGACTGGAGCACCTCCTGTATGAAGACAGGATGAGAAAGTTGGGGCTCTTCAGCCTGGACAAGAGAAGGCTGTGTGGAGACTTCATAGCAGCCTTTCAGTATCTGAAGGGGATCTATGGCAATGCTGCAGAGGGAGTCTTCATTAGGGACTGTAGTAGTAGAACAGGGAGTAACGGGTTCAAACTTAAACAGAGGAAGTTTAGATTGGATATAAGAAGGAAGTTCTTTACTGTAAGGGTGATGAGGCACTGGAATGGGTTGCCCAGGGAAGTTGTGAATGCTCCATCGATGGTGGTGTTCAAGGGCAGGTTGGACATAGCCTTGGGTGGCATGGTTTAGTGGGAGGTGTCCCTGCCTGTGGCAGGGGGGTTGGAACTGTGTGATCTTAAGGTCCTTTGCAGCCCTAACTATTCTAAGATTCTATGATAGTAAACCTGGTAGATTTCAAATGACACAGGCAAGTAAAAGGAATTAATAGGTACGAAGACATCAACCTTGAACAAAGGGAATGCAAGTATATTGTCAGGTGAGACTATTATTCAGTTTTAAAAAGCTGTAAATCCAATCACCTCCATGTAAGTTTTTCTGTTTCTTGAGGTAAGTGCCTGAGAAAATCAAAGGAAAATGCTGCTGTCATTGGACACATTTGGATGTATCTCTGTTATAGTCTGGAACCAGAGTGTGTGGTTGCTGGCACTGGGGAAAAATAGAGGTTTCTAAAATGTTTGGACTGTTCTTCGAATTTCAACTACTTTTTTTTGTTTGTTTTCTATTTTTGTGACTAAATATGAGAAAAGTCAAGTTTATAAGGGAAAATCCAAGTATAAATCCTACTAATTACAGTACTCTTGCCTGACCAATACAGAAATACTACACTTGATCTACAGTCCTTTCTCATAATGTCATGCAATGAAGAGTTGACACATATCTTTTCTTTGTAAAGAGGAGTGGGCTACGTTTATACTCCCAGCGTCACAGAATTAGGAGAGCTGTTGTGATGGAGATCTGTTATCACTATGTGTGTTTTTAATGAAGGAAAGGACTGTCCATTTACTGCCCTCCCATACTGGTGCTACCAACTACTTCCACTCAGGAGGTATATTCTGTGCAAGCCCATAGGACAACCAGTAATTTCTTAATAATTTTCCCAGAGACTGAATGGATTGAATATCTTAAGAGTACTAACTTTTTCTAAACCTGTCTTCCAAATTTCTAGATGCCTAACGTCATTTAGCTACTTTGTACAACTGTGAAGAAAAAAAAGAAAGGATATTTCATTTATTAAGTTAGCTCTGCTTCTTCTACTGAAGGAAAAGGGAAAATTTTATGTTCAAATCTGAACTCTATCACTTATGGATTTTGAAGTCTTTTGATCTGAGTGTATGGAAATATAATGTATAAACAAGTTTGATCTGTGTCTCAAGAACAATTATGTTGCTCTGTTTGGTTTTGGTTATGCTTTGGGGACCTGGTTTTGCCCCCTCACCCCCTTTTTTTTTTATTTTTTTTTAAATTTACTTGTTTGAATTCAGACTTTGGGAAATGTCATCTTTCATTTGCACTTGTGGGTGAAGCTGAACAAGGCAGGGTAATATGATTTGGCAGTATTAAAAATGTATCCTTTGTTCAAGTCTCACCACCCAAAACTGTAAAACTCTTGGTTGCTGAGGTATCCCAAAACACAGATACTGTAAGTTTGAGCAGTGAAAGTTAGGGATTCTGGTGTGTCCATTGTGTACTTGGCCTGCAGAAGAAATTGTTTACATGCAGGGGATTCAGTGCCTATAATAATACAATGAAACCAAACTGCCATTATGTTTAAACCAACTTTTGAAGTAACTTGATCAGGAAATTTCAGGGAAAAATATTTCACATAAGTTCTGACTTAGAAGCTTTATAGCAGTTGCAGAATAATTACTTTTTGAATGACAACTTAGTCATGCCCTTTACATTAATTTATCATTGCAGCAACTTTAGAAACACCTTTAAAAATTTGATTTGAAAGAAACATTTGGTTTATTAATAAATTGCGTAATGCTTGTGGAGGAACTCTGTGAATTGTAATTTTTATGTTGATTAAAATGTAAGATGTTGCCTGAAATTTTAGTATGCCAGTATAATCAATATAGGTCTAGTCTGTAATTTAGATTTGAAAGTAAAATTTAATATGTTTTTTAAAAATTCTGAGATTGGAAATCGTTAATATAATGCTAGGATCTCAAGGGACAAACAAGCACACTTTCAGCACCATTTAAACTGTATTTCTTTTACTTACCTGCCAAGAGCTATGGTGCACTCCAATGAGTTCTGTGCTATGTCTCTCAGAGGCATAATATCATTCACACTTTTAAGTACTAGAACTAATGCAATTGCTCTATGTGTTTAGAGTTTGCTATAACCAAGATTTTGTCAGATATATAGAAAATTTAAGGTGTGACTGGAGGTCTAAATTGCTAAATGTTTTTCTTTGCATCTCCCATGGTTATTTTTTTTTTCATTTCTTAATTCTGCAAATGAACCAGGTTAACAATTTGTGACCAGGGTTAATAATTTGGCCATCATTGTTATAAGGAGGGTATGTTTTCCGTCTCAAGGAGAGAAGAAAAAGACCCTTAGTGAGTGCTGCAGCTTGAAAGGATGATTCACCATTTTCTTCTTAAAAAATAAAGGCCGATTCCCTGCCATTGTGGCAAAAAATAACCTTAACTATGGAACTGCAACAAGCATTTACATGGTGCTTACTTTCTGTTCAATGGATGGAGTGTCAATCAGGTAAAAAAACAGCTTAAAAGCACAGAATTAAATAAAAAATTCTTTATAGTCGTCTAAGTTTTATGGAAACCTGCACAAAGGAGAATTGACTTGAACCTGAACTTCAAATTCAGGTTCTGGCCTGAACCTGAACTTCAAATTAACTTGATCCTTTTCATGTATAACATTTAATTCCCTGTAAAAATATCCTGGAGATTTTTAATATTAAGTAGGCTTTATATCCCCAATGAAAAATGTGAGGCTCTCCTAAATAAGATATTTCCCAATTGTTGAAAAGTCAAATAATTTTATTTGTAAACATAATGTGTGAAATGCACTATTTCAAAGAAGATATGATCTTCTTTCTTGTACAAATTGCATATTAATATCCATTTTATATAACCATTGACCAATTAATCAGGTATTTAGTATTATGTCATTAGAATGCTAAATATATATTACCATTTCCATGTTAATATGAGGGCAGCATACATGGTAGTTATTTTCTTGATTTACTAAATGTCATTGGGAGGTAGTGTTCAGGAGGATGAAAATACCACTACATTACTACATGAATCATTAGGTTATTAACTAGTGCACATAAATACTAGGTAGTGACCAAACAGAAACTTTCTGTGTAGTCATAAGTCCTCCAGAAAAAAATAAAACAAACAAAGCCCCTGTCTTTCCTTAACCTTAAGTTCAATTCAGTTACTTAATATCTTGGTATTTTTTTATAGCAAGCTATTGGGAGGTAACTGTGCCATGACTAATACAGTTAATAACTGTATATTAAGAATATAAGAATAAATTTTCAGGAACTGTTTTAAGTCATATTCCCTTTAAGACAACTGAAATGTAAAATTAAACTAAATTAAAAAAATAGTAAATTAAAAAGAAATTTTCAACATTTTTTTTTCTAGGAAATTATTGATATGTCGCATAGATTTAATAAATGGCACATCTTTGTTCCATTATTGTGTTAGGATTTTACTGTGTGTTGAACCTGTGTCTCTATCAAAACACACATTGCTGGTGATACTTGTGGGAATTTGGTTATCTTTCCAGATTCTCAGTCAATGAATCCCATTTATTTTGTACCAGAAACTGTTCCCATCACTCTAAACTTCAAAATTGAATTATATCTGTCACAGTGTTATAAGAGATACATTTTTAGTCAAAATTCAAGTGTGCCTAAATATAGAAATGCAAGTGACTATTTGGAAATTTTAATTCTCTTTCAGACTTAAAAACATAGGTCACTTAAATAATTCCAATATTTTGTACAATTGCTCAAAAAATAAGTGCCCTGGAAGCAGTGATATTTTTCTCAAAGGTATTTAAACACATCAAAAATGAACCTGGGAAAAAAAATTAGGTGTCCAGGGCACCCCATACACCACACATGGTAATAGTATGATTGACTGAGAAAATTAAAATATTTCTTTTAATACAGTATCTTAATCTGACAATAGGTGTAAACTGCTGTGTCATTTAAACTAACCTATATTTATATGTATGTGATACCTAGTTGCTTATTTGTGTTTCAGAGACCAAAGTACACTGGATATAATTAGTTAGACGCATCATGACTTATAAAAAAGGCATGCTTATACCAAGTCTGTGTGCCTCTGGAAACAACAATACTTAATAGCTGTCTATCCTTAGTGCAGATATGAACAGTTCAAGACCCACATTGTGTTCTACCAAATTACAAGGCTTTGCCAAAAACAGTGAGTTGCAAAACAATGAGACTGCATATCAGAGCTCAGTATGCACATACTGCAGGATACCCACTCAACAGAAGTTTCCTGAATTTAAGTATCTACAGCCATAAAAAAAAATCCTGTGGGGAACTTCAAATTTTTTTCAAATATTTTTTTTTCATCCCCAGTTGTCCAGAAGAATATGCTAAGTGGGAGAGGTTATTATCTGCTGGAAAAGTCGTTTCATTTTTTGTGTGTTCAGAGCCCAGTATAGATCAGGAGGTGCTGCTTTTTCCACGATGGAGCTTCTGCAGTATTGTTGGCTGATAGATCAATCAGTTTCCTAAAAGTCAGGGAGCAGCTTCATTTCATGAAGGCTGGGCTCCTTTGCCCCATCCAGTCAACATAAGAGTAACAGTTCTTTGTACTTACACTTTTGGAGTCTTTATTCCTATTTATTTACAGTTCTGTAGCTTTAATAAAACTGCATGATTCCCATCTCACTTCTCCTTTCTTGCTAAATAAGAACAGTTGATATTTATATATAGGTGTGTGGAGTCTGGGAAAAGTGCAGAGAACTTCATAAGGAATTTTTGCTTGTTGTATCTTGTAAACTATATTATGTACACTGTAGTGCTAGGGATGACATTAATGTGTTGTTTAAAAAGCTGCTGTCAGGCCAAAGCACATGCATTTTCCATAATGTATATGTGCTCATGTGTGATGTTTAGACTGCTCCATAGCTGCAAATGTGTCTAGAAAAATGGCTTTGATTAATTGACTTCCCTCTTCTCTTTTCCTCTCTTCAGATGCAAAGGCTCCATTCATTATCAGGGAAGATCAGCAGAGGAGAGGGGATCAGAGTACCTGGGTTCACACGCTGTTAGAGTGTCAATTTTCCAAATGCCCTAAGTAAACAATAGGGAGCAGGAAATATCTAGAGTGGGAGAGGACCTCTGTGTTTGAGGGTCCTCCTCCATTTCAGATATTTGGTCTGGCTTTACCTTTAGCTGTGCAAATGAGCATCTCTCCTTTGTATAGACACGTAGTACATGTTACGTCTTCAATTCTGCTTTTTTCAAGTGTCATGCTTTCAGTACAGCAGGTATGAGGAATAACGAATGCTGATGCACTATTATATATACATATATAATTCTAAAGCCAAAAGTCATGCTTCACTACATAAAGCGACATTTTTCTTTGCTTGTGTTTGTGTTTATTCTAATATGAATATCAGCTCCCTCCTTTCGGTATGTGGTCATTTTGTCTGGGATAGGGTTAATTTTCTTCATAGTAGCTAATATAGGGATGTGGTTTGGATTTGTGAAGTAGTGATATTTCAGTGACGTTTTAGTTATTGCTGAGCAGTGCTTACACAGAGTCAGGATCTTTTCTGCTCCTGTCACCCCACCAGCAGTAGGCTGGGGGTGCACAAGAAGTTAGGAGGGGACACAGCAGGGGCAGCTGACCCCATCTGACCAAAGGGATATCCCATACCGTATGATGTCATGCTCATATGAAACTGAGGGAAGAAGAAAGAAGGGGATGTTTGGAGTGTCGTCATTTGTCTTCCCAAGTAATGGTTAGGCATGATGGAGCCCTGCTTTCCTGGAGATGGCTGACACCTGCCTGCCAAACAGGAAGTGATATTATTTGTTTTGCTTTTCTTGCATGTGCAGCTTTGCTTTCCTAAGTTAATTGCCTTTATCTCAACCCATGAGTTTTTTCACTTTTACTCTTCCAATTCTCTCTGCAAACCACCAGAGGGGAGTGAGCAAGTGGCTGTGTAGTGCTTAGATGCTGGCTGGAGTTAAACCATGACATGGTGCCTATGTACTAATAAGTTTATTTCTGCTAAATTTCATGTATGTTCACAGTCTTTGTGCCTTGCATAATTTATCCATAAAATCAGAATTTTGCAAAGGAGAATACTGCTAGTCAAAATACGAAAGTTTGGCCCCATCTTTATTCATCATATTTTGCTTCTTCAGTTTAACATTATTACTGGTTAATAGGTGCACCTGAAAATCAAGCTGTATTGTAGTATCTGGTGCGTTATGTTAAATGAATCTTTTTTTTTTACTAATGAAGAAGAATACCTCATCTTTTCCAATTTTCCTATCAAACACATCCATATCATCTCGAGACACTGCCACATCCAGCTGCATCTATACTCAACTTCAATTATGTGAAATTACACAACCTACTCTCAGGTCCTTTAGGTTCTCTTTTGCTGTGTAAGGCACACACATAGTGCATTTCCTGTGAAGTGCATGATTACAAACTATTCAGTACAAGCCTGTTTTAAGTAAACAGTAAATTAAATATTGTCAGTGCTTGTTCAGACATGCTCTTATGAAAGAAAAAGAGCTTCTAGATTTGGGGTCATAAAACTCTAGATTTAAGAAAGGGCCAGATATAAACTAGGCATCTTTTTTCTTTTGTAAGTTCTCTTGGCTGACCCATTTGTTAGGTGGTACAAACCAATATTTTCAGGTGCCCGTGCAATGAAAATTAGGTTAGACAAAATGCTGAAGGCAGCAAAGTTTCTGTTTAATGCACTTTATTTGAATGGAGAATTCTCAAAAACATTCTGCCACTGTCAAGTACATTGCTGCCTGAAACACTGTTCAGAATCTGTCTGAGCAACATGACTCTTTCAACCATGACAAATACTGTAAAAGAACATCATTTTGTCATAGTTTTGGCAATATTATTTTCTGCTATGCCAGTCAGCCTGACTACAGCAGTTAGGAAAAAAAGGAAATGTTTGCTTCCTTAAGAAATGAGGGTTTTTGAATATTTTGTGGTGTCTGCTACTTCAGTACTAGCACGGTCACTTGTATTTGAGGAAGTATAAATAAGTTTTATAAAAACCAGAAGCCCCAAATGTGCACTTGCAAATTCTCATTTCATCTCTGCCAGTTAACTTATTCCCAAGAGAAGGCAAAACTCTTATTCCAAGTGGTCAAATATTGTTTTCATTCATTCTGTAGATTTTTCAAAGAGGGGTAAGAGTTGCGTGTGTGTGTGTGTGTGTGTGTGTGTGTGTTCAGGGCTGCACATGATTTATGATTAAATACAGCAAATACCCTTTCTTCTATTTTGTTTCTCTTCCTTACACTCAAGTATAAGTGTAAAATTTCACAAATGTATCCAAGGGTATCAGTGGTGTATGCAATGGCATAACATATAGTAGTTCATGTTTCCAGTTCCTGTCTTTATTACTTGATTTTAATGCATTTTGTAAATATAAACAACAAACTGAAAAAAACCCAAAATATTTTAATCAGTTTTAAAGCAGAGGTCCTAAACTAGTAAGACTATTAGTGAAAAAAGGAGGAAAAATAGTTGCTTTGTAAATTAAAAATGCAGAGATCTAAAGCAGTCTGATGTGTTCTTTGAAAACTGACATGAGGGTTAACTCAGAAACACAGTATTAATAGATTTGTATGAGTGCACGTAAGGCCAATGTATTCAATGCTGTAATTTTTTTATGGTTTCATAAATAGTGCTATCACCAACATTTCAAAGAAATCTGAAAAAACAGAGCTCGTATGTGGTGGCATAAATTTAGAGTATTTTATAGAACACTGTTACTCCAGATATAGCCTACGGGTTGTGACTTTTCATAAAACCTAATGAATTTCTAGATTTGTCAGCTGTTTCAACACAGATGCACTTTGCTGATCTAATGGAAACATTTTGAGCCCAGATCCAAAATATCAATAGCTTTTAGTATTGCAAATGAGTTTGGCTATTGGGTAAATGGGGATGTGGTTCTTGATAAAAAGCAGCAAGCAATTTTGTACGTGTGTTTTATGATAACTGCCTCTCCAGTGTCTGATACTGAGGTTTTTTTCTCTTTCTCCCCACCTTATTTTTTTTTTTCCCAGAGTTTTAAGTTGAATGTAGATAGCCACTGTGCTTTAAAAGAAGCAGTGGTAGAAGAAGGACGTCAACTTCTTGAGCTTATTGTATCTCACAAATCAGGTAAATCCTCTGAAATATTGCAAGTCTTTATGTCTCCAGACTATTAAAGAATGAAGAAGCATTGCTGTAAATTACTGCATATATTCACTTCCTTATGTATTATTAATATTTACATTATCAGATTGACCTTCAAGATTTATAAATGTTTCATATACTGCATACAATGCAGTGATACTTATAAAATGAAATACTGCATGCAAATAGTCTGCTCATTTTATTTTGGTCTTGCTGCTCAGCTGAGTTTCAATTGAAATCACATCATTGAAAACTTCACACTGACACATTCTATGATGTAGGTGCTATGGAAATAACATTAAGATAATGAATTAGGTATTCAAATACATATATATATTTACCTACTGTGAATGGGTAATTACATTGCTAGAGCTTTATTTTGCCACTTAAACTAATTCTTACATTGATTTTAATATATTTATGAAGAATAGATTAAAATTAAAAATACATTTTTTCTTTGGTTGGGCTTGTCTTTTTCTGCAGAGGCCTTGAATTAAGATGAGGGGGAGAGAGGTACTTATTTTCCTTTCTCCCCACTACCACCTATATTGTTAGGTGTTTGTGTGACTTGTATGATTGATAATAGAGTTTTAATCAGCCTATATTGCTATGGTGTGCCATTTTAATTTTGGCTTACTTAGCATAGATTTCGTCCAGGTTGAAGTTATTCTTTGGTCGTCTGTTTTCTGATCATGTTATACATTGTGCCTCTGTTGTTTCACAGCATCAGAGAGATCTGTGTAATGTAAAAGCTATGGGAAGCAACTGACTTCTGTGTATAGTTCCAAAAAAGTATAGAAACCATAGCAGAGAATGATGGTGCACATCAGTATATTCTTAGAAATAGTAATGTGTAAATTACAGAAAATATTTCCAGGAGTTGGAGGTAAGAAAAATGTTTTAGGAAGTTTATGAAATGTTTTGAGATAAAGACTAGATATTAGAGGTTAAGATTAATTTAGTGTTCCCTATTGCATTGAAATCACGGTTTGTGTGGTATTTTCCTCTTCTTGAAATATAATCAAAATTTAACAAGATGGCTAAAAGACATGTTTTGACCTTATAGCATTGTTTTGCAGTATGAACTATAGTAATGCTTGGATTTATTGCTGAGAAAATACATTTGAATTCTTATTGCTTTTATTCTTTAAAGAATAAACATGTTAAAGATGCAGTTGAGTTTACAGCCTTTACTTTTTTTCTCCTTCATTTTGGAAAAGGACTGAAGGACATGCTGCAGATGATTGCAAGTCAATGGAAGGAACTACAGAGGCAAATCAAACGGCAACACAGCTGGATTCTTAGGGCTCTGGATATCATCAAAGCAGAGATACTGGCTACTGATGTATCTGCAGAGAATGAGGAAGGGACTGGGAGCCCTAAGGTAAGTGGCTTGAAGTTTGCCTTATTTCCTCTTATTTCCGTCTTCTTTTGAACTAGGCACCACTGAAGTTTTCTTTCCACCCTAAGGCTTTTTATTTCCACTGGGTAAACTTTTTTTTTTCATAAACAAAATGAAATGCCTTACTCTGAAACAATGAAAAAATCTTAGAACTTTCAAGTTTTCCAGGAAGACCTGTCTCATTTTGTGTACAGGGGCATGAGGGGGAACATAAAACATTTAGTAAACAAAACATAAAGCATCTTTAACATGAATAATCAGAATGGTTTTAAATTGTTTTGTTGTGACTATAAATCACTATAATCAGTGCAATCACTCAGCTCTGACATCCATTAGCCGCTTGGTTACAGCAAATTAACAAAGAAGAGAGAAAGTGATTCATTATCTCATTCCTGTTAATGACTATCAGATGCATTGCTTAATTAGGGGATGGCCATTGCAGTGGGAAGAAGGTCATATGCCTTTTCAAAATCTTTTTGCTCTGAGTTTAAGTCCTCCATGTGTTGAATACAGCAAGTACTTTAAGAATAAGGTATTGACACCGATCATCATTTTGTGAATATTAATTATTAAAGAGGGTTACAATACTTACCAGTTGCCAAACTTTATATTTGTAACAGCATTTTAAACACAAAACATGCATATTCAAATTGGTGCAAGCGATGTAGGGGCACTACAGGCAGTAGAAGATTCTGGCATGTGGTTCATGACCTTTCTTACAATCATTAGTAAGCAAAGGTGGTTGGGAGAGATTGCATTGGAAAATGTTGATTTTTCCAATGCAAAAAATATGCAGCAGAGCAATCCAATAACTCTTAATATCTTGGCATGCAGCAGGTTGAAATTTATAGAAAAATTCACAGTTCCTATTTCTATAAATAACAGGGATGGCTGTGCTAAGTACATTTTCAGATTCTGATGCTAGACATTCTTCACATGGATAGTGCTTCCTAGAGAGTAGTTTGTATAGTGACTTTTAGGTTGACATGAAATGTTCTATTATTTTCTTACCATAATTCTGCATAGCAAGAATGATCTTATGGATGGTGGAGGAGGAGCCAAGGATAACAGTAAAACAGAAATACAGGAAAAGACATTTGTGCAGAAGACACAAGTTGAAATTATATTCCTCCTCACTCGCATTGTAGAAAATGATCCTGTGTCACATAGCTCTTAGTATAGGAATTAGGCAAGGGAGCAACACTTAATTTCATAGTTAGGTCTATTAAAGTAAAACAGACTAGCTCAAAGTTAATATCACCTTATATCTCTGAAAAGCTTGATTCATTCTTGGCCAAAGTCTAACTGCTTAATCAAAATTACCACAAAAAAATGTTTGAAAATCCAGCTTGATTTTGCTATGGAAATTGTGGAAACCTTATCTTGAAATAATTACATTTAAATATTTGCTTGAAAAGGGAGAAATGGAGGCATGGTTTATGTTGCAGTAATTTTTTTGTATAGATATGTGGTAACTCCTTCCCTTGTGCTTTTCATCTTAGAGAGGAACCTGAAGCAATGCTTTTTTTTTTCTTTTTTTTTGGACTACCATTAAAAAAAGTTTATAAAAAAGAAGACCATTCAAAAGGTATTTTCAGGTTATTTCAATTTCATTCATTAAATCACTTCCCTATATAACTCAAATAGCATCTACTTCTTCATGATGAAAGATTAACTAAAATTAAAATACAGTTGACAGCATAACTGCAGATTTCAGTTTACATTTATTTCAAAAGCCAAAAGGAACTTGAGAAGTATAATAGGAATTCTAAAGATTATATCTAGAGGGTATTTTTCTTTTTGCCTTCAAGAAGCTGCAGGAATAATTTTGGTGTCAGAAATCTGTAAAGAAATGGGAAGAGAAGGAATTTCAAAGACCCTAGGAAACTTTTCCCTCAGGATTTTTTAAACATGTTATCATACTGCTTTGGCGTCTTTTATGCAAACACTGAAGAGTGGGGAGAGAGGAACATTCTGCACTCTAGAAATACATTGTCAATGTTTGCATTCAAGAATCCAGATTATGCTTATAAAATTTTTCATTTTCTTGTGTGCAAGTTTCCTAGTGGTTTATAGTGATTGCTACAGAAGACTTAAAGGTTTTTAAACATTTCTGATGCATAAGCTCTTCCAATGTATTGCATTCTCTGAACAAATTTACAAAAACACTGAGATCTCTTCAAGTATTTACTAGAACTATTCTGTCATTTTTATCAATAAAAAAATGATGACTGTTTTCAGATTAAATTGCAGGATGTAAGGTTTTGTCTTCTTATCCCATTGAGAAGTACTTTTAAAAATAAATCTCAGAATTGCCATGATACACACCAAGTACTGATCTAACATTATGAGTAATAAGCATGACATGGAATACACCTGACATTCTTCAGATGCTTAGCTAACAGTAGGTTTTTTTTCTTTCCTGGTGCAATTAGTAAGTAATATTCTAAATATCTGGAAAATTGAAGGAATTTTTGCATATATGCATGTACTTTGTGGTTTTTTCACTTTCTGGAGATGTATGAGAACACTTGTTTTATCGCTGATCTCTTAATTAATTGGACCACTTCTTGTCCATCAGAGGAGCCCTACTGGAACAGAATTACTTTCAATAAACAGTAGAGTGGTGTTGAAAAATAACATAATGTGCTTTCTTATATAGTGTTACTGCCTAGTCTATTTAACTTACTGTTTTCTGGAAAAGTTCATTACTATCTGAGGAGATTGTAAGATAATAGTGTAATTAATGTTCTTGAAAAGTAAACACAACTTTAATAGCATTTGCCCATAGCAGATATTTTTCTTCACTGAAAATTGTATGGAATAGTATTGTTAGGGTCATTTGTAAGTTCTACTCCCCGTATGCATTTGGACAATTAGTTCATGCCTACAGGTTTTGGATCTGGATAGTGCTGTTCTGCAGATAAATATTTGAATTAAATTTTGGGTGGTGGGTTGGGGTTGGTTTTTTTTTGGTTTTTGTTTTTGTTTTTGTTTTTTTTTTTGAGTTTTTTTGGTAACATTTCAGAGCATAACATCAGTATTTAAAATGTGGTTATGTAGAAGATGGAAACTCCCTTTTTACAAGCAGTCATATGGAAGGACAAAAAGGGTAATGGCTACAAGTTACTCCTGGGGACATTCCAGTTGTACACAAAAGGAAAATTTTTCACAGTGTGATCAATCAACCATTGGAATAATCTCCCCAGGAAGTGGTGGATTCCCCAACATTAAATACTTTCAAGATTCAGCTCTACAGGGTGCTGAGCCATCTTCTTTAGACTGTGGTTTTGCCAAGAAAGGTCAGACCAGATGATCCTTGATGTCCCTTTCAGTCTGGTGTTCTATGATCAGAACCTAAAGGCTGGTAGGTTAAGAGAATAATGGTGTACTCCAGAAATAAATATGTACTTCTGGACATGTTCCTTTGCATAACAATTGCTGTATTACTGAAAAACATTTCTACTTCTCCATCCCAGCTTCACAGAAATAAGCATGAAACTGGTTAAGGCATTTGGCCTAATGTCTGTAACACTGAAATCTGACTTAGTTGTCTCAGGTAAAAAGCACCCAGAAAGATTATTTTAGCTCTCTAGTGGACTTGTCTGTCAGTGGGCAAATGGTAAAAGCAGTATTTGAAGAATATTAGAAGAAGTAAATGTTCAATAAAGTTAACGTAAAATCACAGAAGCAGTAGGATAACAGTTTGAAGTGGTTAAACAAACCTTTGTATAAATTGAAAAAGAAAACAGTGTTATTTCCTCTTGATATGTAATTAAGCATCCCACACTTCCAGGATCATCATCTACTCAGTTGCACATAATTTCACAGTTTTTACAGCCATTCTATATAAACTGTTCAATATACAGAAAGGTGATTTTCAGGAAGAAAACCTAAAACTTGGTTAAGCTGTTTAGTATCTACCAGTTTGGGATTCTGGGAATTCTCCTTGACAGTTTTATGGTTACACCCATCTCAGTGGTGTGGATGGCCTAAACACTGCGGTCGGAACAATTACGTCCTGCTCTGTGTTTTAATATGAGGATAAATTTGAGAAATGGACAAGATGACAGGGCAAATGTTAGAGAATGGTAAAAGTCCTTTCTTTATTACTTCAGGCTCGTAGCTTGTCCTGGCCATTCAATCACTCTGCTATGACTACAACATTTAGATTAATTCTTTGATACAAAAGGAATGTACAAACGAAGTGGTTTGGCATCTTTGTGATCAGTGCAGAGAAATATAACATTTGTGAGCAGATATTCTACTTTTCTCAGTGTCTTTTATCAGCCCTAGATTTCTAATCTGCAGGCATCAGTATAATGCATGTACTGTAATATTAAAGCCAGCACACTGGTGGTTTTTTTGATATCTTCCATTATTTAAAACAAGGGAATGTCTATTATTGGGACAGTCTGAAATATTCTCAACAGAGCGTGATTTCAGAATCTATTAGTTTTACTTACATAACCACTTTGGAAACTGGATTTCTAGATTTGAATGTATGCAACTGGTGTGCTACATATGTTGTCATAGTGGTCAGTGCTTTGAAGTTGTCAAATGGTCTGAGTTGCTGGCCTTCATTCTCTTCTCATTGAGTTAGTCACTTCTACTGAAAGGGCAGGAATAGCATATGCTAGAGGGATTATTTTATTTGTGTTGCTGGAGTTAAGTTACAGGGGACTTTTAAAACTTCACACCTCAAATTGAATTAATTTAATTTGCAGCCTCTCTCTGTCACATGCACAAACTCAAGATCAGATGTATGCATTTAATCTTGTGTCTCATATTCTCACCATTGTGGAACAGAATGTCAACTAAATAGCCATTACTTCATCAGTAACAATTTGAAAGATGATGAAATGGAACTCAGAGTTCCACCTCTGGCATTGCATAGATATATGGAAAGGGTACTTCATCTGGTGGTACACATGCTTTTCTGGTCTATGGTTGTCTCATGGCTATATCAAGTCTTTCCTTGGCAAATAAATGTACAAAGTTGCTATTTTTGCTTTGGAAGAAGTTTTTTTTGGTTTTTTTTTTTTTTTTTTTCTCTGATGTGGTTATAATGAGGCACATTCCCATGTAGACACAAGAGAGTTTTACACAGTGAATGCAACACCTTATAGACCAGACGTTAAACTCAAGTTCCAACCACCTCTATCCAGGCTTATTTCCAGTATTAATAATTACCATCTACCACCTTCATTCTTTGCAGTTTCAGCTGAACTTAGTATCGTCTCTTCAGAACAACTGGATAATCTTGGGCACAAATAAATATTTACTACTTTTCACTGATTAATAAAACACCTTATAATACCTCAGAAAGTATTTCAGTGCTGAAAAGTATTACAGCAAGTCTGTGGCTCACCATTCACTAATTCAAAAGATGGTAACAAGGGAGGTGATTTCCTGTAATTAGAACAGAAGGTTCTGCTATGTTGCCATTGAGGCATAGTCTTAAATCGTTGAATATTTAAAATGCTGACTATACATAAATGGTAGTATTGTGCCTAACAGCTGAACAGTTGAAAATCATTCATGTGACATGACAATTCTGTATCTTTTGGAACTTGGAAGTCTAACCTAAAGATACTTGTGATCTCACTCTTAAGTGCAAACAATGCTGTTGATTCTGCTCTACCAGGAAAAAATGCATCTACAGTTATTATTTTACTTGGCTTTAGGTGTTTTAGTATGAGACATTACAGTATTATTGATCTGTCATCTTCTAAGGTGAGAGTTTGATCCAAAGACGTGTTGATCAAGTAGATAGAAAGGGCGGTGATATTTATAAAATGCTTCTGCAAATCAATAGACAAAAGTTTGTTTTTGCAAGGGATACACCTGTCTTTTAGTGTTTTTACTGGAGTATGTGAAACACAACTGAGTAATTTTTATATTAGTTGTTATCCAAATGTAGGATTGGAAACATCCATTGAGAATTTACAAGCTAATCAAAACAAGTCATGTTGATGTAACAATGAAAAGAACCTAAAAAAGAAGCAAAAAGAAAGAATAATTGTGTTTACGTGCAACTAGGCACTTCAAGTTCCTCAGTTTGCTAGTTTTTAATACCTTGCTTTATAAGTGATTGTCGTGGTTTAAGCCCAGCTGTAAATCAACCACATGGTCTCTTAGCTCCCCCCACTTCCTGCCCTTGCTCCCAGAGGGATGGGGAGGAGAATCAAAAGAATGTAACTCCCATGAGTTGAGATAAGAACCGTCCAGTTACTAAGGTACAACACAAACCACTGCTGCTACCACCAATAATAATAATGACAAGGGAAACAACAAGGGAAGAGAATGCAACTGCTTACCACCCGCTGACCAGTACTGAGCCTGATCCAGCAGCGAACCAACTCTTCTGGGTCTCTGCCCCAGTTTTTACATCCTGGGCATGACGTGCTGTGGTATGGAATACCTCTTTGGTCAGTTTGGGTCAGGTGTCCTGTCTCTGCTTCATCCTGGCTTCCCCTCCTCCCTGGCAGAGCATGAGACTCAAAGTCCTTGGTCAGACTAAACATTTGAGCAGTAACTATCAGCACTGTTCCCAGGCCAAAAGTCAAAACCACAGTGCTGCACCAGCTACTAAGAAGGAGAAAAAATGACTGCTGCTGCTGAACCCATGACAATGATGTATTTTTAATGTTACAGATATCACTTAGAATTTGCACAGACCTAACCATCATTGTAACAAAAAGTATCTTCAAGAAGGATTTGACAGGTGAAAACATCATTTTACACACCACATTAGAGTGGACGAAAGAAAGGAAACAGAAAAGTGTTTTAAAGTAAGTGTAATAGCAGAAGCTGGCATCGGCAAAAGGGCAGCCTGGATATGAAAAATTCAATGGGGCTGACTTATAGTGAGTCTTAATTGTAGAAACAAGAAATGCCGATAAATGGGCTCTGCTGAGGACTGAAAATTAGTTGGAAAATTTTACATGAGAACTTTAGTGTTGCTAGAAAGAAAATTGGTACCTTTTAGTACCTTTCTGGTGCAGATTTTGAAAATATTTCTTCTGTTTAAATAGTTGTATATTTTTTTTTCCCCTTGAATGATTGAAAGCAAAACATCAGAGATGCCCAGAAAAGACTTAGGGCTGTTGGTTGTGTAGTTGGCTTCTGCATGGTAGTTTCACTGCTATTTGCTGGAAGCTATTTCTTCTGACTTGTTGGTTGTGTGCCTTTTAGTGAGCAGGAGGAATAATTTTGTGTTTAATTCAGGTCTTCCCTTCACAGAGAAAAGAATGAAGCTAAGCAAGCAGTGTTTGGACTTCAGTAGAAGACAAGTGAATATGAGCTCCATTCTAAACCTCTTCTTTCATGTTACATAAGCCCTGTTAAAACTTTTCTATATCACAAGTTAAATATTTTGCTAGTTTTTAATGCAATTATGTCCCTGAAGTCATAGTTAAGCAGTCCTGCATCCCATTTTAGCCCCCAGAGATTGTTTACTTATCTGTCCATCAACTTCCTTACATATTTGTTTAAAATTCTGTGTGACAGTATTGTTTTTGTGGTAGCTAAAATAATTTTAATAATCTTTAACAAGCCAAATTTCTAAAATGGTAGCAGATCCTCTATTTTTTCCCATTGAATCTTAAAGAATCTCTGGTTTGTTAAGCTCACTATCAAGTACAAAATGTAGAGAGCTAAAGCATATTTTTGCAGCTAAATTGCATCTATTGTTAAGCATAATATTCAATCTGGTCATAAGATACAGCTACATTTTTAAACCAATACATTCTAATTTTACTGCAAAAATATCAAGAGTCTTATTCTAATTGAAGGTGTGACGGAGGACTCCAAGTTATCTCTGGTATTTATAGTATGCTTCTGTAAATTTTACACCTTGTTATATCTAGGTACTGTATATTGATTACTTTTGGCAACTATAGGTTCTTATACGGCCATCACTGTTAATAGCAACAGATATGCTCAAAAAGTAAGCAAAAGAATTATGAATGTTTTGCTCTAAGAATAAGGAAATTTACTTTGTATTAAAACATAGATCAAGTTCAGTTTGAAAGATATTTTAAATCTAAATCACTCCACTGAGTATAAGTACAGACTGAGAACGTGATGAGAACAGATATTTAAACTGACATACGCCCAAGGGGCAAATTTTATCACAATGCTATTTGAATCCTTGAACACTATTATCTGAAACTCTGGAAGTATGTTAGGCTATTGTAACTTCACGTGCATAACTAGACCGACTCTGACAAGCTTTATTTAAGAAAAACTCCCAATTGGTTTTGGCCCGTATTTGAAAATATAGAAACACAGGTGTATTTGTGCATGTATCCATATGCACACGTTTATCTCAAGTGAGTTAAAACTGAATATTAACCAGTCAAACACCTTGATTTTCAATTTTGCCAGTGTCTATTCATTCTGCTTTCTCTATACAGCCATACTGGTGCAGTTTTGTTCTGTTATTTCTGATAAAATGTATCTTCAGCAGCGAGTATTGGTGTAAGACTTTTCTTATTCATGTCTGCCTATTGTTTCACAAGCTTCTCAGATTTCCAGAAAAGTAGGATTTTAGTAACATGCACATACAAATAGCCAGATTCATTTTAGTGAAAATTGGACATCTCTCACTCTAGAGTAACCAGGCAAAGCTATTCCTTTTCTGTGTGGGGTCAGAATCCTGTGTGCCATTCAAGTTTTTACAGCCACAGGAGAAACAGAGCTTTTTTCTTTATTTAGTTCTTGAGTTTCAATTTAGAAGTTGGTGGAACACACTAAAATAAATCCATAAATAAGCAAGTGAAATGAAGGAATCCTAGCTGACTGAAAATGTCTTGGGACAAGTTTGTAGTTGGCTTTATAGTTAGTGATCACTAATGAAGCAAATTCTTTTAAATTCATATCTTTTCAGTTAACTTTCCTTCCTAGCTTCTTATTCCTGCTTCCTCACCCTCCATGCCATCTGTTGCTCTTTAAAATAGTTCAGGATTTCATCAGGATCACAAATGAAACAAAATACTGGTGTATGTGAGGAGACGCTTCTCACAAGCTTCACTGCCTGGTCAGACCCAGGTGAAAGTGCAGGAGGACTGAAAGCTAGTGCTCTGTAGACATCGTAGCTGATTTGTAGACAAAATTGGTGCTGGTCAGCTCAAACAATAAAATTTGAATGTGTTCTACCCATTTGTTCTTTACTAGTCCTCATAATGGTAATTATTTTTGATTGTTCAGTTAATGTGACATAAGAGCTAGAGGTCTGGCTTGAAATGTCTTCTGGTTTCTTCACTAGGCTATTTGCTTTTCCTAGCTCTGATAGTAGCAATGCAGTATTACTCCATGCTTTTCATCTTGATTACCTCCAGTAGTGCAGGCTTTAGTGGTTTTTTGATTGTTTGTTTGTTTTGGTTTTTTTCTTTTTTAAAATATATTTGAAAAGCTAGGTTTTCCCTGTTTTGTAACCCTCTAAAAATCTTGTACTTTAAAAATGGTAGGTTAGCATATATGCTATTGCCAATTGTCATTACTGAAGATTATTGCTTCTGTCAATAGCATTTCCTTTGTCATTTTATTAAAATTATATTACTGCTCTGAAAACAAAATATTACTGCTTTATTCAATTGAAAAATGACTGACATAGCACTCCTCTGATCTTTAAAAAGCGATTTCACTTTCATTGCATTTGTGCATTAAATTAAGTGTTCATATCTACAGAATAAACTAACATAAATATTACTGTGTTTAATTATCAGTTCAGTGTTTGAGTTTTTGCTGTTATGGTTGATGTCCAAGAGTGATTAAATATGTAATAGAGAACAAAAGGAACATTGATGTGAACAAAGATACTGTCAGATAAAGGTAAATTTTATCTTCTGCATGTTTTTATTAATTTTAAAGTATTTTAATTACTTTTATATTCAGTGTGATTGGGTAACATTTCCTTTTTTTTTTTTTTTTAATTCAGTTCCTATTTTAAACTTTTGGAACATCTTCTGGCAACAGTTTAATCTATAGAAACTTTCAGCTCTAGTCTCAGTTGTGTACTTAAAGCAGCTGTTCTTCACTGGGGTGGTCACAAAAAGGAAGTCAGGCAAAACAATGTTTGAAAGAAAAATTCTGCTTGGACATCCTGCATTTTAAATCTTACTTGTTCTTGCATAGTACGCTTTGCTATATTTAAGCTTCAGATCCAGAATCATGTTACAGATTTTGCTATTATTTTAAGGTAATTGATGAGAAGGCAACAGAATACACTGGTGAGCATTGTATGACCTGACTTTATATGTATTTATATGTATTTTCATTATGAAAAAAACCCAAACAATATTTTCAGTAGAGTACTTGATGAAGCATAGACTTACATACTAAAAGACTCTAAAACCACATGCAAGTTTGTATGTCAGGTCTAGTAGTTTATTGGATAGGTTTTTGTGTGTGTGTGTGGGTATGTATATATATATATATATACATACACGTATATTTTAATTATTTTGCCAGGACTTTTGATTAAGCCTTTCCTATAATATCTCAGATTATACTAATTTATTGATAATTATACTTATCTATGGTAGTGTAACTAATATGGCTGGTACAATAGGGACTCTATTGCATTTAGAAATTTAGACTTGTTCCTTAAACAAGTAAGTACAGAAAAATATGGATAGTAGTAATGTACTTAGTCAGATCCCGTGGGCAGCTGTAAACATTAATAACAGTTAACCCAAGATGGCTTTAAATGTAAAATGGGATTTCTGACCAGGAGACAGGTGGTAAGCCATATTCTTTTATAATCGCCCCATAGCATGCTTTATGAACCATCATCAGGCCAGAAAGAATAGCTCATATGGGCATGTACACTTCATTTCTTCATCCTCTTTTTCCTCTTTGCAGTCATGTTATAGAAAAGAGTAAGCATTTACCTCAGAATGCTTTAATCCTTGAGTTTATGAGCCTTAAGAACACCACAAGTATAGTTGATGCTGACAGGCCACATCATCTCTTATGAAATGGAAAAAAATGGTGAGAAAGGAGAAAATTGCAGAGGAAAAAGTTCAGATCCACTTTAGAGTTTGGCACCATGTGTTCTGACATACCGTGATTTAAAGCTATGACACGCAACAGAAGTCTAGAATGGTGCATTTATTATTGCTTACATTCTAGGACCATCATTTCAGTTCAGAGGAAGGGGGGCAAGGAGTTGAGGTCAGCATGTCTTTTCTGTCTTTGCTGTTTGTTTGGCAAATTTTCCTGGAGACTGCAAGGGTGTTAAGTATTAAATTTCACTGTCTCCCTTTCCTATCTTACATCTGACATGCAAGAGTTTAGTGTTGTATAATAACCAAGTACTACTAGAACAGCACAATATAAAGAGGAATGCAAAAAAATAGGATCATTTTACAAATTTTGGGTGTAGTAAGATGAAGCAGCCCTGAAACAAGTGATGGAAGTATATGCCCAGCTTATATCTGGATATGACAATTAATGGGTTATTTTGCAAATATGTTATTTTTGTTAGTAACTGGTAAACAACAATGAGGTTTAAAAGTTACTTTCATAGATTTTGAATCTAATAAAAAGTTTCAAAAGTAGGTTGTTTATCTGTTGGACAGGAAAGGTATTAAGGAAACAAATGGAATATATTTATGTTCCTGTTCTTGCTAGTTTGCTCATTTGGGCCTTGATTCTTACTCTTTAGGAAAGACACCCTATGAAGCACCCCTATTTATCTCAGTGGACTTATTCCTGACATGTATTGCTACAAAGACTTTTGTTCGTAGAGTATCAGCTAATTAAATCTAAAACTGAACCTGGAAAGATGTTGATTTCCAATTCAGTAAATCCTAGCAATATTACAATAAGTTTGGTTTTGATTCTTAAAAAACATATTAAAATTAACTTTTCTCCCATTTATGTAATGCATATAACTAAACTTCCTTCCTACTGTGAGACAGTTTCATTTATTGTTATTTGTAAACAGCTTAGTAAAGATGCACAGTGGATTGGTGTAGAAACTCCTTGAACAGTTTCTTTTGAAATAACACTACATACGTTAAGCTCAATTACACATCCAAACAGCCACAACACACTTTTGGTAATTTATTCATTGATTTAACATAGTACCCAGAAGAGTCATGCCTGCTGTCAATTTTGTAATATATTATGTTTTAAATATACTCATGCTCACCCATGCACGCCATTAAGGTGTGCATAAACCTGTGTTTTTCTCTCTTGACAGCTATAAATGTTTGTTATTATTACACAAAACATATGTTCATGTTGTTTTTGTCTAAATTATTCTATCTGGGGCTATAAAGTTTTAATGTTATTAGTTGCCCTTAGAATTTTAATGTTTCACTGCTGTAACCTTCTTAGGATTTCTCTGCAATTAAATAGAAACTATTTCACTGCAGCCTGGAAGAACAATATATTTTATACAAATAATAAAAAAAAAAAAAAATTACTTCTTGCTCCATTTTCTTCCAGTGTAGTAAACTATGTACTTGACAAGGTTCTATATACAGCAATCCAATCTGTAGGATTTTCTATAACTGAATAGAATATTACAGTTTCCTACAGTCTTCCCATTAAGAAAAAATCCTAGCTTAACCCCTTTGAGATAGGCTGTATGTCATAGGCAGTTTGCTTTGATGGCCTTCTCCCTGTTGTGCTCTGTTGTCCCCTTACTCAGTAAAGTAAGCTCCATTACAGAAGAAACCTCGATCAACGTAACAGAAATACTATGAAAAGAGCTGGGGTTTTAGGAGACAGCATATTAGAGCAGAAAAATAATTTGAAGAAATGTCTCCTAAATAGCAGTAGTGTTGGCAATAGGAAAATGTATTATTCTCCCTGCCCCCTTGTTTTCAAGGCCTTTTTCTAAGGAAAGAAAGAAGATGGGAATTCATCCAAGACATTAAAAGATATTTACTGCTTTTAAATGAGGAAAGGACTCATTTAGGACATTCTTTTCCACTGGATTAAGGCATTATATGGATCTTTTTTTCATGTATTTTGTGCCAAAAGACCCTCACATAGAATAAGTAAGTATAACAGTGTCATGCTGATCTTAAGTATCTGATGTTTATTATCTTATTTCTAAGCATAGCACACTGGTATTTCTATGAGATTCATCACTCACATTTGTATTTCAACACTCATATATGTATTTCTTTGAGATTCATCACATCACTTTTGTCCCACAATCTGAGTATAACTCGTATCATGTGTTGAGGATCAAGAGGGAACAACTGTGATCAGAACATTCAAAATAAACTGATGAGAATATGCTTGCTCTCTTAAAATGATCAGGCAAGATTTCTTTCAGGAAAAAAAAAATGGTTTCTAACTAAATTTGTGTAAAATGCTTGCGATACTTCAACATGAGCATTTGAATTGGAAAGTTGCTTCATGAATCTTCTATTAAAAACTCAAAATCAAAATAACCTGCCTAACACCTTTAAGAAATATATGAAGAAAAGGGCATAGTTAATGTCATTAGTGGCTACTAATGCCTGGTGGTTTTGAACACAACATACATAAAACTTCAAAATGCTTTTTGGAAAAAGGTATTTTTAAATTTTGCAGAGAAAGAAACTGAGGCAGATAGGTGAAGAGCCTTCCTCACAGTCATAGACAGTCATTAGGCCAGCTGGAATTAAAATTCAGTTTTGTCTTCCAGCCTTGTGTTGAGCCCACAGAACCAGTAATTTTCACACTCCTACAGCCACAAAGATCTTTCAACATATAATATTTCCAGGACTTTGCCAAAAGATTTCCTTCTTTATGAAAATGAATTCTATCCACTCAAATTTAATTTGTCTCCCCCACTGTCCTTGCTTTTCTTTATTTGTTCTTTCGTTCACTTTTTCCTTTCACCTCCTTTTTGCTTCAGAATCTTTCGTTTTCTTAATTCATTTTTATTTTTCCTCCTTTTGTCCACATGCTGTTAGAGAATTCTGTCCTTTCATTCCCATCAATATTTCCTTTTTCTTTATTTTTCTTTTTTTAACTCATTTTCCCTAGGTATCTCAAACCTGCCCTCAGAACTGCTATGTCTTACAAGGCCACAGTTGCTGCTCACAAACAGTGTTTCATAGCACCCTAATTTTCAAGATTTTAATTATATCTGAAGCTTTGCCAATTACATGGTTTGGAAAGAATAAGACCCCAACCTTCTATCCTCAGAACTGAAAAGCCTACAATAGAAAAAAATGTACCATTTGTTGAAGAATAGAGATAACAGGGAAAAAGCAGTGTGTCAAGGTACTTGGTTAAACAATAATCTCTTACAGAGCACTCATTAATGCTAAATAATTGACTGTGTTGGGAGAAAGGTTTCTATGTGGAGAGAGGTTCAAGAAGGTCAGTTATCTAGTGGTAATGACCGTAGCGGTCATTAGAGGGTATTAATGCTATTAAGAACAGAACTTTAACTTTTTATTGAAGTTTTTATTTAAATTATATTAACTTTGATTCAACTTTTAATTGAGGTGCAACCATCCAAATTCTATAATCAGGAACCAAGAAGTAATGAACATAAAATTACATGTTCGTCTGATAGGCTGATGGGTCTTTAATATATTATAATTTTAAGAGTCTCTGCAGAGCAGTTATTAGTATAAAACTATTCAGAGGTATTCTATCAGAATTAGGGTTGGGTGAGTGATTCAGGAGTAAGTTCCAGCTTGACCCATATCAATGTAGACAGTATATTTTCTGAGCCAACAAGAACTTGTTTTTATAAATACAGTTGCATGTGATCTTAAAACTTTAACTTCCTAAGTTAAAGGAAAAATTCTTTGATGCCTAAATTGATCTGTCTTATAAACCTGATGCACAGTGGCAGCAGCACTGAATTTATTCTGAACTGAATTTTTAGTTCTACACTAAGTTCAGTGTTTCTTTATAGAGAATCTCATGCTGAAAGTAAGTAGGGACAATATTACTGTCGTTCTTCCAGCTGCTACAAAGACCATAGTCAGGGTGTGGCTGGGCTCCCAGCAACCTAGCATGTGAGTTACTAGGTGGAAGGGTGGAGATAGTCCATCAGTAGCCTCCTGCTCCATCTTTCTATGTTGTCTTTTTCTCTAGGGCACTTCAGAAGTAGGCTGCTGATTAAGTCTAAAGTGCTAGAGGGATAAAGAGGTATGAGACTGTAAAGTGAGCTCTCAGGGGACCAGAGGAATATTATGTCATGCCACCTCCTAGTTTTGTGACAGAATTTTTTTGTCCTTGCCTTTCTACACTGAGGACATAGTAACACGCTTTAAAATAACAGCAGCAAACCCAACATGCTGGTGGTACAAAATGCTAAACACTGTTTCATTCACACTGAGGAATGATGAGCAAAGAATGGCTCTTATGTGAAAGGAGTTAATCACATTGCAAAGTGCATGTCTGGGCAGGTGCTAAGAGACTTTGGTAAGAAAGGAACAGCATAGCATACAGAGGATTGCAAGCTGAACAGCATCTTCCATGCTGTCATGGCAACTTTTCAAGGTACAATTTGAGAGCCAAAAGCTATACTGTTTATGAAAAACTGTGACATTAAAAGAGATCTAGCAGTCTTATAAAGTTGCAAGTGGAAAAGAATCTTGAGGTGAGTTATTTGTAACTAAGGAGAACATGGTGTCTGAAAGATGTTTGCCGATTTTATATTAACGTGCCAAATAAAAACAGTAAGGTTAAATAGTAGTTATTTACTTATGTGACTGGCCTTTTCTTGCAGCGAGGAAAACCTGGCTACTAACACTATTAGTGCCAATTGACCCTGCTACATAAAAAGATTCTGGGTTTTGGAGCTGCTCTGCATGTTTCCAAAACTTCTAGGATGGTGTTCAATTTGCAGTTCTGTTGTTCATTATGTATTTCTATAGTTTTATTGTATGGAATGATACACTGTTCTATGGAAACATCTTCTGCTTCTTAAATCCTTTTAAACTTTTTTGTTTTCTCAGAATTACAGACTTGGGGAATACTTTGTATTAAATTGGTGGCTGCCATTTTAATTTTTTTTTTTTTTTTTGAGGGGAAATCTGTTATATGAACCGATAAAGGATTTTCTCCCTTGGGGAAAAAAAACCCAACAAAAAAACCATAAACTGCTTTACATTTCTGGTAGGTAGCCAAGTTTTTATCATTTAGACATGTCACATCATTATGAAAACATCATGCATCATAACACAACATAACAATGTGATTTGCTGAGATGGTGACTCCTCTTGAAAAATTGTAAAGTGGTATGTGCATGTTTCTAGACAAAGTACTACTTGAGGATTTTTGAGCATTTTCCTAGGGCTGCCTGGTATGGTGATCTAATTTATTAGCTTTGTTATGGGGAGAAGATAGGTTCTAATAAGTGATGTGCAAGTCTGTGTATTTTTACTTCATAGCTATGTGACGTTTTCATAGAATGCTAGAACAAAGTACTAAAAGAAATTCCAGGAGGTCATTTAGTCCTTTGCTATGCCCAATGCACAAAAAGTTAAAAATCACATCTGACCCATTTCTGCTGTCTTTTTTCTTACAAACATCCAGTGGTGGGTATTCTGTGACATCCAAAACAATTCCAGTTCTTAGCAAACTTGAAAGCTTTTTCCTACTGTTTTGCCTAAATTTACCTCACAGCAGTTTATGCACAGTTGCTCTTGTTCTATCCCCAGAAGACACAGAGAATCATTACTTTATTCTCTGTGGCAAGCTCTAACGTATTTGAAGATCACCATCAATCTGCTACTCTGTTTCACATTGCATGGGCTTGTTCTGTCAAACTGTAAACCAAGTGTAAAACTAAAAATAAAGTCAAGATAAATGACTTCCTCAGTAAACACACACAAACAAAAGAAGTGACATTCTCTTCTCTGTGCCTCTTGGGATTCAAACGTTATCCCAGTATTCTGCAGTGTGGCAAAGAGCCTTCACTGTATCGAGTCCCAGGAGGACACTTCCAGCTCCCCTGGTCATTTGGTGCCAGCTCTGTACATAGCTGGTTTCTCACAGTAAGATCAGTTCCGTAATCCCTTAAATACAGTGGAATATGAGCCTGGAAAATGAGGCACTGCAAGAGTGTCTAAAGGAAGATGACATTTGATTATCTGCCACCCTTTATGTCAGGAGTGTTTTGTTGTTAAACTACTTACCTGATATAACATTTAAACTAAAGTAAAAATGCAATAACAAATATTCAAGAGAAATGAAATAGTTAAGATATGGAGAGAGTGCATAATTGAAGATGATCTTAAGGTCGTTTCCAACCCTAACTATTCTATGATTCTCTGAAGTAATAAAAGAAATTATGCCCCTAATCTTTAAACTGACATCAAAAATTCTGTCTCTCATTTAGCTGTGTCACCATTTACCTCCTGTCAAGGTGGAACTTGTGGATGCTGTGCAAGGTGGCGTTGTGCATGCTCTGCATCTTCCATTCAGATCTTCTAGAAGGTCTAGACTGCTTTAATCCTTCATATTTCAAAACCCCTATTTTCTTCTTCAGTAGAGGAGACTTTCTGGCCAACTGCTTTATTAGGACAAAATTTGTTTCCCTTTGGTAATTATGTAGAAATATTCTTTGATTGTACTAGGAGTGATGTCTTTTACTTAACTAGCTTGTAAACAATTGCTTTGTCAGGGAGATATACACTTTCCCCTAACGCCTTTTGTTTCTACTTTAAATTCTCCTCACTGTGCAATGTACCTTTTGCTGGACCTTACATTCTATAGTAAAATGTATGTTAAAAAAATATGGGGTCAGTTAATAGTTTTTTACTGTCTCTTGGCTAAGCCTGATGTCACTAGGTTTTAATAGTTTTGGGGAGTTTGATCTGTAAAGTTTTTCTTTTAAGGAGACCTTAATAGAAGACAAACAGATGAGTACCTGGGGAGGTGTAACACTGGACAGATAAAGGAAGTCCTCACTATTTATGTATTACCACGCGTATTTATCCTTGTGATTATCTCATTAAAGGCAAAGGTTAACAAAGGTTCTTAAAGGTTGCTGGAATTGAGCATACAGAGATGGTATGTCTGTAGAAATATACCATGTTGAATGGTATCAAAAACTGGTCATAGGATTTTTGAGAAAAGGAGTAAAACAACAATAGGGAGGGTAGGAATGCCATGCATGTACCCATAGTAGCTAAAAATTAGAAGTCAAAGTCATGTTTGTTTGAATTGTTATAGTCCTTTCACATTTGTTGGAACTGTGTAGGTTGGAGTAAAGTTGTGGAGAAGGGAAATGTTTGAAGCTGGATAAATCTGATGAAAAATTGAAAAAGCAATGATAAAAAGAACTGGAGCAATACAAAGTAAAATAATGGGATAGGAGTTAAGGTTACTCTATTTTCTTGGTTACTGACTATCCTACCTAAGCAAGGGAGAGGGGAAATGTAAGTTTGCTGAGATCGCAGATGCTGTGTACCACCTGTCATGAATAGTTATTCTTGTTTTTCAGAGGTGGTAAAACAATGGGGAACAAGAATGGCACACCAAATGATGATACTGAATGATATGAATGATACTGAAGATGCACATGGAGAAGTTACACTTGTGAAACTATGAGCAGGTGTGAACAGGCTAGGCAGACCTAAAACTTACTTCCTTTGCTTTTGGTCAAGCTAATGAGTTCAGAGCTACTCTGGAAAAGCTCAGCTGTTCCCAGGAACTTTTCCCAAAGGAAAGGTAGGCATAGAGGCTGTATATGCAGTCTGAAATGAGTATTAGGGTTGTAGTACCAGCACATATGGTGCATTCCCTGTTTCTCAAGGAGTGCATTCTCTTTAAAGTATGCAATCCAAGCTGAAATAAGGCTGGTTTTCATGCTGTCCAGTTTATTTTGGGGAATTTGTGCATGGTAACTTAAGTGGAGTTCCTTCCTTATGAGAATGCTAATATTATTATCCCCAAAAGAATAGAAAAAAAACCCCTTTAAAAATCATTCACTATATGAATAAACATGAATCATCTTTTGACAACTCTCATATGAATTGCACTATTAGGCTCATGTGTCCTGTGTGAGCAACATTTTGCCAGGAAAGTCAAATGACCTCGTGTATTGATTTTTAACTGTAATTGAAATAGCTTAGTGTCGCATGGTATCTGGTTCCAATTTGTGACTTTGATTTGTAGGGATTGTGAACTAATCTTGCCATCACATGTTACATTTGTAAACTAAAGTCTTAAATTGTGCTGATCAGACATATGTAGAAAATTACAGCTGCACTGCAGGCTTGCACCTGTGCCTGGATTTCATCTTTTCTAGTCTCTACTCAGGGCACATGTATAAGCTGTGAGAAAATTTATGGTGTGGAAACCTGTATTAGTAGTATGTGCACCAGAAACAAGTGGATAGGGAGTAAGATGTGGTTTTGGCTTTTAGTTAAAAGATCAGAGGCAGAGATTATTAAGAAGTTCATATAGTAGGTCAGAAAAATGGCAAAACCAGAATCCATATGTCCCTGCTCTCAGTACGTGTCTATACAGACTCTGTAAGTCCAGCTTGCTTCATTTTTTGGTCCATAGGTTACTACTTAAACATGGCAAAACATAATGCAATAGTGTCTTCAGTTAGGGAGTAGTGGAAGAGATTCCACAGAGAGTGGTCAACGGTGGTACTATTTCCTTTGCATTTAAAAGCTTGCCTGCATGGTGAGCATCTAGGAAATCTTACTAAATCAATGAGGTTATTGTGCAAAAGTTAGTGTTAAACTCTCATTTGGATGTTCTTACTCAGAAGTAAAGTCACTATAGTTTGTTCTATCTCATTTGAGAAGGATTAAGCTACAATGAATGAAGCCCACTGTAGTCCTAAATGAGTGTCCACGTGGGGTATTAATGCACTTTAACTCATGCACATTAGTTTTGAAGCATTAGTTAATTAATCTTAGAAGTCTTGTCCCCATGCTAACAAGTGCACAGAGAGCTTCCAGAGGTGATTCCGCTAGCTCTAGTGAGCTAGTGTTTTTCTAGTGAGCTACTGGTCTGACTTCATTAAATTGCCACTATTTTGAATGTTCATCTTGATTGCAGCTATCTGAATAGGAAACTGTCTAGCTATAAATAGGGAACATGGCAAATTCTCTGGTATTTTTTCCCTATTGCCTAACCTTACATTCTGTAATAGATAAAAGTAACCCTCAGATAAAACTGCCTGAACAGATATGCTTGTTTTATCCCATCCCAGGCCAAGACATATCCAAAATTGTACTTCAAAAAAATTATTTATGTTACTAAGCAGATATTCATTTATCCTCTTGTATACTTTGTTGCTCAGATTGTGGATCATGCAAAAAAATAAAACCAATGGAACAAAACCCCAAAACAAAACCAAGATGAAGTCTGAAAGAGAAAAAGATAATTCTTTATTCATCATGCATGCTGAGTTGTCAGTTCATTAAAGTATACCTATAATTAAAAACTTAAGTTAATTAAGTTTTTAGTTTTTTAAGTTCTCGTTATCATAAAAGAGAAAAAAAGAACAGTCTGGAGGGAACTTAATGTCTCATAACTATTGCTGGCTGGAAAACATCCCATCTTCTTGTCTCTCCCTGAAATACTCTTACTAAAAAAAAAATCAAGCACAGTTTTTCAAGATGAAAACTAAGATATTGTAGGCTGTAATTTATACTAAAAAAAAGTGTTATAATATTCATTGTAAAGTATTTTTTGTAAAACAAACAAAAAAAATGTTAAAAAATATAGATAGGAAAATTAGTACTTAGTATGGTATCTTGCTTTGCAGGTTTGTCTTCTGTATACTTTTGTGTCCTAACTGATTTCTTCCAGTCCTGATTGCTTTCTGCAAAGGAATAAATCAATTACTGCTAGTGACCACAGCTTGACATGTGGAAAAATGAATCTTTTCATCTCTAGGATTTAATCTCAATGATGAACAAAATATATTTGATTCTCTGAATGTCTTTCAAAATGTATTGTGAAACAACACTTTGAAAAAATGGTAGTGCTGGGAAATTGTCAACATGCTTTACTCAGCACAGTAAAATTTTGCATTTAATTCATTTTAAGATGTAAATCTTATTGGCTTTTGCAATAAGTGCTATTGGCAGTTTTGTATTTATCACTAGTAGCAGATTTTGTTGTCTTTTTGCAGTAAGCTTCTGCATCTGAAGTCTCCTCAAAAAAATGTTTCTAATGAATTTATGAGCTCAGAGAAACTCATTATGAAGGGACTCATGCCAGGCCAGTTTCTGCAGATTATGCAGGAAAGACAGTGTTGAAAGAAAGGCTTAGTTTTACCAGATCTTGTTTGGGTATTTTTTTTAGATATTCAGATTGTGATAAATCAGGAAAGACACCTAATTTTTAGTTCATATTCACTTTGGATTTTGTATCTGAATGTAATCTTTACTTTTGTTTCATGTGTTTGCTGTTGTCTTTCTGGTTCCCAAAAAGAAAAGAAAAAAAATCTATTACAAATTGCAGAGTTTAAGTGTTCTCAAATCGTTTCAAACCAGAATAGGGAGAGCTGGAGAAGTCTGTTCTATTGGGTCATTTTGTTGTCTTCTTTTAAGTATAGCTCACAGCTTTTCTGAACACAGGTCATTCACCAGAAAAAGTGAAAGTAAAATTTAAAGTGGACTGTTGGACATGTGTCCTTTTCTCTTTTCTTTTTTTTTTTTTTTTTTTTCCTTTCAGTTTCTAAAATGAATCTTCAGTTTTTCCTTGAAATTGTTAGCACAGACACTGAAGACATGATTAAAAGAAAACGACAGTACCCTTCACCCCCTTTTAATTGGGTTTTTTGGAATAGGTTATGGAATTTAAATTTCTCAAACAAGAGGACCAGTCATTTTCCAAGTACCAGTGGGCAGCATTTCTGCAACGATGGCTTCTGCTGGTCCATATGAATCTCCCCAAAGTGCTGTTCTGCTGAATTCTTATAATTTGCTGGTCCACAGTCTTATGTGGCCAGGACAGCACGTGAAGGATCCATTGCTACCAATGATTAACAATTAGTTACTAAGCATCAATTTATTGTCTTATTTATGTACAAAGGAATGTCCTGTGTAAGTATGTCTACATCTGCAGGGACAATTTGTACTCTTTACATTATCCATGTCCAGTTTGGTCAGTTCTGCAGCAGGAACTGCATGGGAGGTCTCTAGTCCTGGCAGGTTGCCTACTCAGGATGCTAATCAGTATATTGAAGCACACAAGTAATGTCTGTCAGTTGGTCTAGGCACAGTAGGAGCTGCAGGGGATGAAGAACAACGCAACACGGATCAATGTGATCAAACGCTGAACAATTTATTGTGCGCAGGCATCCCTTTTATAGAAAACTTACAGAACACTAGAACATTCGATGACATGTGATTGGTTAACTCCCTTAGGCGAGTGCCAGCAACAGCGCAGTGATTGGCTGCAGTTCATGAAGTTTTCATAAAAGTCCCAA